>JAZHYW010026601.1:0-38688 GCA_037355805.1 Ixodes ricinus
GCTCTTTCGTTGCTTGTGATCTTAACTTCGCTCAGAATCAGCAAAATGTTATAAGATGTCCACACTCTAGGCAGTGATTTCTTTTAATGCGAGCTAGCTTAGCCAGCGAACTCTTGGTATCTTTGACAAAGCAAAGTTTAGTAATTACTAATTAGAATTTGGAAAGAAACTAATGAAGACGTATTGTCGTCAAGGATATATTGAAGTGCCCAATTTTCGCGGTTGAACACTAGCCACACAGTTAAGTTTCTCAGTCGGTGAGCTTTTTTGAGTATCGTACAGAGTCTACAGCCAGTGAACGAAACTATTTTTTGTCATCATTTTAATAAAACGCAGCTTTTTCATTACGTTTATTTTATACGTTGAGGAATTTTGTTTGAAAAACGACTAGGGAGGCGCTTTTTGCAGGACCGCGTAAGCGACCAATTTCATGTTATTGAAAGGATGTAACAAGGGGCTATACATTGAGCCTTCTGGAGCAGATTGACCCCAGCACCATAAACATAAATCTTGGAAAAAGCTTTTTTCAACGACAACGCAATTTTTTTTATGAAACAGTTTTCAGTTAATTTTGTGCGACGAACACTTTTTGGGAGTTTTATAAATCGGCAGAGCAATCTTAAATAAAATAGACACAAAAACACGAAGACAAGTGAATGTATTGCTCTGAGCGATCAGAAGGGCGTACTCACTTCGTTTAGCTTTGGGTTTTTGTTATCATTAGTCACGAACTAAATCGGCCGGATCTCCACAAAAACATGGCAACTGCGCCTTTTGGCAAACAGTTTCTCAAAGGCAGAAGACTCTGATGACTCTACAGCACATGCACACACACACACAAAAAAAGTTTAAAACATTAAGGAGTGCCACTACGGGTAAACGAAAAACACCTAAAACACTCCAGCAAAACTGAATGAATCCTTGGACCTTATATTGATTTGTACCATGAAAGTTTTCTCTCAATGGCACGTGTCATCTTTGCAAGGATACACTTTCGCCATACTGCGGGAACGTAGCCCGCACAGAGAGGTCACGTGCACCGACGACCCCAGCATAAAAGCGTCCCGTTGCGTCGACCCTACAACGGCCACCGATTATGCGCAAAAAGGCGCTCCTCATAAAACTGGACAGTAATATCTCGAGGTCCGGCCGAGGCGACGTTATCGTTTCGCACAGCTCCTCCTTTGCGAGGCTGCGAAGACGGTCGTTGGGAAGAGCGCCGCACTGTCGGTGTGTTTACGCCATGAAATAAACATGAGCTCTTTCTAGAGATCGTTGAGACAACAGCCAAGGAGTTGACAAACGATCTTTCTTATTTCGGACCCTTTTTCTCTTCGCAGTCACCACATCGGAAATTCGGTGCGACGCCGACTTCATTTATGCATTTGGACTTCGCAGTTCCTAAACATTTATCGTCATGAATGACATCACGCGTTTGCTTAGAGTTTGTTGCACGCGTTATTACATCGTTAAAGCTTCTGGCACTGGGTATTTGCGACGTCCTCATAAATGTATTCGTCCGAAAGTGCAGTGCCTGACCAATCGCCGCCTTCGTAACACGACGCGAAGCGAGACAGTCTTCTGCAGAAAGCCGCATTTAATGTTTCGATGTTTATGCCCGATAACTCTTGCGGGTTTATTGACCCGTATTCGCTTTCCTCGTGTCAAACATTCATTTGTAAAGGCGTGATTAAAGACAAAGCAAAAAGAAATATTTATTGATCAAAGCATCAAACCATTGCTTCTCGCTAGAGCTTCAATGTTTTTTGATGGATTTTTATGTACACTGTGCATTCGGCGAGCACTTTTAGACTTTGAGACACACAGGAGACGGAAACACAACGCAAGGAGATAAACGTAACCGCCTGTTATATTTTGTAATATAATGGAATACAGCTGAAGGACGACAGCAATGACAGCCTGAGCCAGAACTTTGTATGCATGCGCCAAAGAACTTCATCATACAAACAGTACATGTTTAGTTCCGTAAATCTGGGTGTAATTTTTTGCGAATCGAGACGTACACCACAACCTTCAGATAGAACGCCATTGGTGTTTGCTTTGGTCACGCGATCGCTGACGCTAGCCAATAGAGTTACGCGCAAACCGCGAGGGCAGACCTTCTGCGGCAGTGACATTATTGTCCACCAAAGATCGAAATGTGCCAAGTCCACATAATGCACTAAACCTGGAGCGCTAGGCATCGCCTTCAAAAATTTAGCGGATTGTTCGCTCGGTCGTAATGCTTTGGCGTCGCGCTTTTTCGTCTTATGTTTTCTCTTAGCCCATTAATTTATCAATAGCTGTTGAGCGTTAGATCTTCATTCTGCAGAATAAGTCTGATGTTGACCTGGTCTTCATGCAAGTGCGCTAAGGAGTCCGAGCTTCCACATCAAAAAAATTATTTTGTATGCCGGGAGTCCTTACTTCACCACAAAGAGCAAGATAAATTCCGGAGAATTTGTCAAATTTGAGTGTAAGCGCAACGAGGTAGCGAGCAGACATAAAACCTCTAAATACACGTCGCTTAAAAAGTATCGTATATATTATATATAATGTATATGGATAGTTTCATCTCAAATCGGACAGGCTAGAATGGTCTAATTTTTTAATTTTCACGAAAAAAATATATGTTTTGAGGACATTCCTCAAATGAAGGAAGCGCAAACCACATGTTCCCCAGATTTTTAGTTCTCGAGTTACGAAGCGTAGAAGCCGCAGTGGCAGAAACTAGTGTTTTTGCCTGCCGTTGCAGGTCGCGTGTTTGACACCCTCTGCTGGCGCTAGTATTTTTTACACCTATTTAACTTTTTCTCCTCGTTTTAACAGAGTACTATAAAGATACCTTGATGTATTTAAATATTTTTAGAAATTTTATTGTTTTCTAACAAAAATGTCAAACTCGTCACTCCGGTCGCTTTTGGAGTCAACTTTGACAGGTCATTACTTTGTCTGTACTTAAGGTAAATTTTCTTTCTTTGACTCTACAGAAAGCCCAAAGCAACCCCATTATAGATAAAATAATATCATTATGATCTGTCGACTAGCCGCTCCGCTACCTTCACGGAAACGTTTGTAAGAAATAAGAAATGTTGAAAGTTTGAGATCAATTTTCTCAAAATCATTCTTGTAAATTTTTATTTTTTAAATTCTACAAGAAAAAACAATCTATAAATGTAATATTTTGGTTGTATGTTCTCTATTCGAGCCGCAATCGCGTGAAATGTGTGAACATTTGTTATTTTTCACAATGTTTACGTGAAGGTTGCGGAGCGGCTGCTCGGCGGATCATAATGATATTACTATATCTATATTAGACATGCTTAGGGCTTTCTATAGAGCTAAAGAAATAAAATTTACATTAAGTACAGATGAAGTAATGACCTAGTCAAAGTTGACCACAACTCGACCTGAGTTGACGAGTTTGACATTTTCTTTAGAAGACAATCAAATTATCAGAAATACTTGAATACGTCAAGCTATCTCTATAGTACTTAATAAATTGGGGGAAAAGCTAAAATGATGTGAAGAAACACTAGCGTCAGCAGAAGCGTGTCAAACACGCGACCTGCGACAGCAGACTAAAAACACTAATTTCTGCCTGCAGCTTCTACGCTTCGTAACTCGAGAACAAAAAATCTGAGGAACATACGGTTTGCGCCCTCCTTCATTTGAAAAATGCCCCAAAAACATATATTTTTTTCATGAAAATTAAAAATTAGAACCTTTCAGCCTGCCCGATATATCATCTCAAATCACGCAGGCTAAAAGAGTCTAATTTTTAATTTTCACGAAAAAAATATATGTTTTGAAGCATTTCTCAAATGAAGGAGAGTTGCAAACCGCATGTTCTCCAGATTTTCGCGTTCTTGAGTTACGAAGCGTAGAAGCCGCAGCGGCAGAAACTAGTGTTTTTGCCTCCGTCGCAGGTCGCATGTTTGATTTCCTCTGCTGGCGCTAGTGTATTTCCTACACTCTTTAACTTTTCCTCCTCATTTAATAGGTCCTATAAAGATACCTTGACGTATTGAAATTTTTCTAATAGTTTGATTGTCTTCTAAACAAAATGTCAAACTCGTCATTCAGTTCAAATTTTGTAATGTTTTGACAGCTCATTACTTTGTCTCTACTTAGGTACATTTTTTTCTTTAGCTCTATAAAAGCCCTAAGCATGCCTAGCATAGATATAGTAATATCATTATGATCTGCTGGATAGCCGCTCCGCTACCTTCACGTAAACGTTGTGAAAAATAACAAATGTTCACACATTTCACGCAATTTCAGCTCAAATAGTGGACATACAGCCAAAATATTACATCTTTAGATTGTTTTTTCTTGTAGTCGACTAATATATCTACAAGAATTTAAAAAATAAAAATTTACAAAAATGGGGTTTTGAGAAAATCGATTTCAAACTTTCAGCATTTCTTATTTCTTACAACGTTTCCGTGAAGGTAGCGGAGCGATACTGACAGATCATAATGATAATATAATATCTATAATTGACACGTTGGGCTTTCTGTAGAGCCAAAGAAAAAAATTTACATTAAGTACAGACTAAAGTAATGACCTGTCAAAGTTGACTAAAAGCGACCAAAGTGACGAGTTTGACAATTTTTTAGAAAACAATCTTATTTCTAAAAACATTTTAATACGTCAAGGTATCTTTATAATACCTATTAAATGAGGGCAAAAAGTCAAAATGAGTGTAGAAAAACACTAGCGCCAGCAGAAAGTCAAACACGCGACCTGCGACGGCAAGCAAAAACACTGTTTCTGCCACTGCAGCTTCTACGCTTCGCAACTTGAGAACTAAAAATCTAGGGAACATGCGGTTTGCGCCCTCCTTCGTTTGAGGAATGTCCCAGAACATATATTTTTTCGTGAAAATTAAAATTAGACCCTTTTAGCCTGCCCATTTGAGATGAAAACAGCCATATATAATAGTGTATAGGTGCGCCTGAGGGCTCTCAGTTCCAACAAGACGGAGAAGAGTGATTAATTCGTCGTGGCCATTTCTAGCTATCAGGTGCGGACCAGCTCTAATTGCCATGGAGTAAACCAGCATTCGTATCAATAAGAACGATTACTTTGGTGAACGTCGTCAGATTAAAATGAAACATAGTAACATCGAATGAGACAAGACAATACTTTGATCGTATCCAAGGGCGGACCTTATTTTTCTGGAAGCCTCCCTCGCCATTCTCGCAGAGCACGTCTAAAACGAGTTCATCTAGACAGTCTCAAGGTTTTTCAATTTAATTTCGAGAAAGCACGCGACGCCGTTTCATTTGCGACGTTCGCCATGATGGCATAATCCACCATTCTACATAAAATAAACTTCGTTCCCAAAACCCCGCTATTGCGCTCACATGTCATTTACTCGATTATAGTACACGTTCCGTTTTGTTTAATGTCACATCAACTAATAATGCAGCCCCGTTCTACGTAACTTTTCTACCGGTACGTGGTTTCCTAATATGCTCTATGGCAGGGAATCAACGCGAGGGACTGCCAACCCTCATCAACACGTAATCACTCAGACATATACGAGGGAGATTAAAGGCGATCAGAACAGTAATCATGCGACTGTAACGCATGCTCATCATGCAACGCGCTTTCGGAGAATCCGCTTGATCGACTCGTCGTCCTAGGTTTTACTGCTGTATATATGTTATATCAACCACAAGGATCTCCACGTCTACCCATTTTGATCTGGAAGGGCAGCATACCGGCGAGCGCTTGCGTATTACTACTGCACAATTAAGTACCCCAGGCCAGTGGCGTCACAAGGGGGGGGGGGCGGACCGCCCCGGGTGCAGGGCTCAGGGGGTGTCGCGACGGGCCACGAGAGCGAGGGGGGAGGACCGGGGGGGGGGGGGAGTCGCGGTGGGCCACGCGAGAGCGAGCCGGGGGGGGGGGGGGGGGGGGCGCGGCGGGCTACCGCCCTGGGTGCCCCTGACCCTCGTGACGCCACTGCCCCAGGCTAGCAGTCGTACCGCGGTGGCAAAATTTCTCACGTATGCAGCGGAAAGTAATCTTGGATTAGTCAGACAGTCTAAGCGTACGCTGTCCACACATCTAATGTCTAATTAACTTTTAACCCTGTGCATCCTTGCTTTATGTCCAAAATGTTGGTAGGTTTATGTCGGCTCATTATTAACTATTCTTTTCTAATACATGGTTCGCATTGACGTCACATCACGTGAAATTGTGGTAGCCTTGCTGCTGAGCGCGTACCATCTCCAAATCCACCATCGAATAAATTCGGTGCTCGATTGTCTTAGCAAGAACGAAGCAGGGATGACCATCAGCATGACGACAAGCGCATTCGCGAATGAAATGCCTAGTGTATAGATCGCAGTTCGGATGAAAATGAAATGGCTTTATTCGCACTCCAGCCTGCCTATCGCCCTCTCGCGGACAAACAATGAACCAGAGGAACGGGGAAGGAGGCGGAGACGGTGGGAGAGAACCGTGTTACCGCACGGTTTTGGTCGGCGTTTTCTTAGATCGTAAAATCGAGTGCGTTAATATAGGAATTGTTGTGTTTTGCCTCGCAACTCTTAAAAATCAACATGCTTATTTTCTTAACGCACGTCAACATCTACGTGACCTGTGATGTGCTCGTGCCCTGACCGCTCATATTTAGCCAAATATTTCATTTCTAGCCAAATCTTGGGAGTACCGCCCCGCCATCTATAGGGCGTTCGAGTTGCGAATAGCCACATAGTCTTCTGGCCGGTGCCACTTTCAGCGTACGTGAGCATATTGCCCCGTGCTTTGCTCCCAGCCACAAGTGACCAACATGCGCGAGCTGAGTTGTGAATTTCTCAACATTGGAACGGCGTAGAGATGAAACAGATCAACTTTATTGCACCCTATTTGTTAAAATTTGGTATGAAAATATTCGCATGCTCTATGTATACTTCCAACTTCCACTAAATCGGTACGGAAATCTACCGTAGACAGCCACAAACAGCAAAACATTTTCTAGAACTGCAAAAGTGTCTCGGGACATGAAGCTGGTGCTGCGCTCCAAATAACATTCCGGCGATGCCCGTGGTCGCAACTTTGGCGACAGCGAAAATGAACAGTCGAAATGCAAACACATCGCAATAAACGAATAAGAAAAGTGCTTTAGTTTTGCGTATGCGGTTCTGTGACGGGAAGCATATCATGCGCGACGGGCGAGCGAACGTCGTCAGACACGCACGCGCTGCAAGCTGGAGAAACGGAAGGAAAAGTGAGAGAAAAATGATGCATCGGGCGTGGCAAACAATGCGGGCGGTGCCGGGGCAAAAAAGGATTAAACGACGCCCCGGGAATAATACGCTCCTCGGCGAGGGAAGCGGGAACGCACACATCCAAGCATAACACGCTCCCTAAACAAGAACGTTGCGGCAAAGACGCAACGAGGCAGCGCAGGCAAATGCGGGCGTGCTCACTAATTCGGGAGAGTGGTTCACGCGGTCGCCGCTCCTGGAATGCAAACCGTGGCCCTGTTCTTTTTTTTTTTTTTTCTTTTTTTTGTGTATTTCAGTTGTTTCAGTGTTCCGTTTATATTTACGCCTTTTTTATTCCTTTCTTTCATTTTGTGTGCTTGATGCATGTAGCTACGGACATGTTTGCATCAGGGTTGCTAATTTTATGCGCAGCTGTGGCAGCCCGCAAGTGTTACGTACGGTGAAGGGACGGTTAGTTTCTCCTTCCTCACTCCCTCAGACCAACGAGAGAGTGAGCGGAGAATATTCACGGATAGCTCGAGAAACACGGGGCGTGACGAGTCTTCGTAGCAACCTCACTATTGTTCCGCAGCCAATGAGATTACGACATTCGGCGATAAGGACGCCGAAGAACGAAGCACGAAGCGTTCACGTAACAAGCCATGCCCTGCGTTTTCTTTAGCTCCGAGTGACTATGCTTAGATGACACAGCCTATTGGGGAGGCTCACGGAGATGTACCGGGGTATTCGCTGGACGCCATATTTGAGGGCGATGTTTAGAGCGCGTGCTCGGAACGAGCTCACATAATAGCCCGCTGAGAGCGGCGATGTCGATGGTGCGGAACGCACGTAGCAAAAGAACTGCGGAAGCTCGCCGTCTGCACGGACTCAGCAGCCGCGCACGCAGCCATAACCGCCAGTGAATACTCCCTAATCGCGACTCCAGCAAAAACGGACGATGCCTAGCGGAAAAACACTGCGAACTGGCTGACGGAACAGGTCCTTTCGCGATTTCTGTTCGTCGCTCGTGGCTTCCGGGATTACATGTTTTCGGTGGTTTGCGCGATAGAACAGTTCTTTCCGTGATTCTGTCGTAGCTGCAGTATCAGCGTGTTCCCAGGTTGCTCTGCACGCAACCTTCGTAACTGCGGGAACCAGACATTCCGCATTTATCAACGTTCAGCAGCACCGTGGTAGGCAGTCCTTTCATCGCTTCCTCGAAGAAAGTCGAGCCTCTGGAAGCTCGCTTACGCCAGCTCATCGCCGCAGGTTCGAAACGTGGAAGATAAAAATCGGGGCAAACCATTTTGAGTCCAGTGCTCGCTCGCTTATGCCCTGCGTTGTGCGTTGAGCTGGCACATGGCACAGCACAACCTATTTTAGACCGCCATATTTGCCCGATCGTGGCGACCCCCTTTAGGTCGCTGTAGTCGCGAATACTTTATTCACCTTTAAGCTGAGACTGTAGCCAATGCTGCAAGCACGAGAGCACGAGATCTCGACTTTGAAACGTTTGTCCGCGGAACGAGCGCTCGCGCAAGAAAGGCGTGTCTCAAAGCCAGCAGCGCGGGCTAGCTCGCGCTCTTAGCTTTGGCTGTAGTCTCAGCTTATGGGTGAATGGAGTAGAGGAAGCTTCTGGAAGCGACGTGACGCCACCAGAGGTGAAGCCAGAGGAGACTTCCGGTTTGGAGGGACACGCCCCCAACGATGAATGCAAAAATGTTCCAAAAGCCGGGATTCATGATTAAAAACAAATACCTCCGACTTGCATAACAATACCAACAATTTATAAGTAGACGTTTCGTCTCCTATGCAGGAAACATCATCAGTGCAGCCTAGGAACACCACGACTAGCTACCAGCAACCAAACGCTTGCTTTTTCCTTCTCTTCATCCGTAGCAGCTGGTTCTGCACGACTTCTTCGTCCATGGCATACGGCAGACATCATCATCGTTGAGAGACATCGTCGGCTCTCGTTTCAACGTTTTTCGTCCGTCGTAGATGTGAAGTTAAATGAAAAGTTATTTCAGGATGTCGGTGTAGACGTCGGGGAGGGGGCCGCGGTTAGAATTACAGGCGGATGGGTCACTGCGAATACACCATGACTCCAGAAATCTTCTGGGGCCCCACCGTTGTTCACGTGCCAGGGTCACAGCGTTCGCGAGGTCAAAGTGTGACCAGTCGTCCAACAATGGTCCACCAGTTCAGTTTTTGATCTTGTGGCATGTGTTGCCTTCTCCACGTCTCTTCTGTGCTCTTTGAGGCGGGTACTCCGTTTGCGGCCGGTTTCTCCGATGGTGGGACGCCCCAAGGGTGCCCAAGTCCGTCCAATAGCGTCCAAGGGTGCCCATCTTCGTCCAATAGCGTCTTTTGGTTTTGGTCATCGTTGGGGGCGTGTCCCTCCAAACCGGAAGTCTCCCCCGGCTTCACCTCTGGTGGCGTCATGTTGCCTTCAGAAGTTCCCTACCTCCATGGGGAGGGTGGATGGATGGATAGATAAATGAAGCTGAACACTTTTAATCGGGGGCGGCTTGCAACACCTAGCAAAAGCTTTTATAAATTATAGATCAAGCATGCGCGCACCTAGCGGCTAAGTTGAGAACTACACCCGTGGGGGCGACAATAATGTAAATTATTTGTTCGCGTTTCTGACGCGACGCTCGGCTGACGTAACCTGGGTCAGCGCTCGGCAGAGGCAACTATGATCCAATCCACAGGCCTCGCGTTGGATCAGTCTTGAGGCAAACAAGCTTGTCAAAGCGCCCCTGTAGTTCGATTTCTTCACCACTAGCTGGTGTGAGACCGAAACGTGGTTATACAGGGACGTGAAAACATTAAAAAGGTGCACACAATACCGTATTTCGCGTACCCGTCTTTTTTATTTTTGGTTCGTATAACCTACCTTACTTTCAAATTTTAATTACAAAATACCATTCGCCGAATCGGCGACAGATATATGAACGCCATTTTAATTCGAGAAAGCGCCTATATGCATCCAGCATAAGCGGCGAGCACCTAAAGACAGTCAGCGTTTGACCTTATAATGACAGACCCTGTATGCTCAATAAAAAAATTCCGAAAAGCCTTTACCCTTGTTCATCACTTAAGCTTGGAAAAGTATGGCGTCCTATTCCAGCCCGTAGTGTTTCACTTGCGACAATTCTACGCCATTCACATATGTTAGGGAGAGCGCAAGACGCGCTCGTGCATGTTTAACACTCGAAACAACGTAAGCACGTCGCCACGTTAGTCCTAGTGATTTTGCAGCCGTGGCCCGCAGCTTCAAGTGACGTGGCACCTCGTAAGCGCCGCGACGTACATCTCACCAAAAAGCCGAGTTGACGGTCTCCCGATACCGGAATTGCTCTCTTTCTTCTCTTTTCGGTGTCTGGTCGAGAAGGAGGAACATTTGTCTCGCACGGCGTAGACGCTGCGACGTGATCTCCCGTGCCGCAAGGTTTCGACGGGAACGCGAAAGTCGTTTGTAAAGTGTCAGCCCCCGATTGGGGAGGCCTCGGGGATCCAGATGCCTCAGACACGTCTTCGCGACCCATTCCTCAAAGCGAAATATATCGGACGCTAATAATGATATAACAAAATATAATTTTACAGTTATTATTTAAAAAAGAAAAAAACAAGCAGTAAATAGAAGACATTCATTTGGTTCCGCGATTTCGGACAGGTTTCTTTGAACAAGACGAACTTCTGATCTCAGTAACGTAAAGGAGATGGCGAGAAAAAAAAAGAGCTTCAAAAACGCTGTTTGGCTGGAAGCGCTGACAGCGATGTTTCGGGTGGACGCATGCTCCCTACGCGCGCAGTGGCAAGACGGACGCTTACTCGAAATCCCAATGAAACAAAACGAACAAATTGTTTCGCGGCATCGGAAATACCGAGTTCTCAAAATTCCGCGAAAATACGCAGGGATTTGATCGAGAACGATTCCCGGATAAACTAGGAAAGTAATAGGCAGTGATATGAAAAGAGCTGAACGCGTGTTCGTGGCGGGAAGAGTGGAACCTGAGGGTGAAAAGGACGTCGTCGCTCGTCTTGATTGTACCTTGTTCCGCGTGCGTAGAAAGCAATCCGTTTACAATGAAACGACTACAAATTACCTCGTATTTTTCGTTGCAAAAAAGTTCGATTCGGTCTCGTCTTCCCGTTCAATGTCTCTCTTTTTCTTTACTTTCCCTTGCATATTACGTATATCAATACGCCCGTTGAAATACGTTTCTCAAGTTTTTAATATTCAAACTGTGTAAGATTATCGAATGTACCACGATAGACGTAAGCATGATAAATAAGATAAAACCGCGATAAATTCGTACAACCAAAATTCACGTAGAAAAAGAGTATACAATGCTTCTAGAAGGGCCACTGTACGTAATCTTTGGTCATTTTACGAAATCGTGAATTCCGTTTTTCTTGGCGAATTAACATTTTGTATTTATACCTCGTAACTGATCCCGTAAAAATAATAAAAAATTATAAGAGAATTTGTTTTTATTTTCAGGCGGTTGACATTTTACGGGCAAATGACAATGATCTTATCAAGATGGGCATCGTACCGGCGGGCGCTCGCGTAATCATTATGCTCAATATTTATTAAACTATTTATATTATCAGTTTTAAAGCACCCAGGTTAGTGTCCAAGCTCTACTAGATAAATTTCTCATTTACAGCGATAACCAAAGTCGCAATACCTTAAAGACGGAGCAGCATCTTAATGTCTAAAACTGATCGTCTAATAGGTTGCGTTTACATGGACGCGACAGTAGAGCAGCGAATGTAGAACGAACCAGTTTCCTCTTTTTCTCTTGTATCCAATCACAATATATATGGATACGATGCGGTCGCATCCATGTATACGCGGCTATAGACTCTGTACTAAACACAAACGAGCAACAAGGGACAATCGCCATTTCATGGGCACGAAGCATGTTATTGATTCGGAGTTGGGGCCGAACGCTCACGCATGCTCTCATGTTCAATATATCCTCCAAGTATGTGCCTAAAGAATAATGCACTCGGATGATTGACACAGCTGCTAATAAATTTCAGGCACTTTTGAAAAGGCTGTATAGTCCTTGCTTTTTGACATTCATATAATTATTACCTCCTAATTTATAATGTTTCGATTCTTCCGAGTTTACACTCTGGATAATAATAAAAGGTGGTTTTCTGGATTCATATCTTTTCGCAGTTCCAAGGAAAATATTATTTTACGTGTGTTGTCAGTCACATTAACGTTTTTGGACGAGAAAAAAACCTTCATTAATAACCACGTACAAATTTTCTCCAATAAGATCAGTTATTGCACGATATACAGCACCCTTACAAATCGGCATAATCCACCTCCTCGCTGTGTGTGTCTTCTCAAAAAAAGAAAAAGTCAGGCGTTTATTAAACTAAGCTTCATGACAACGAGAGTGCACTCTGCAAAGAGTCTTATTTGAGGTGTCTTTGTCTCCTTTGCCACCACGGTGACCTCGAGTATTGGGAAAAATTCAAGGAGAAGTGAATTTAATATTATTTTGAATATCGAAATGCAATTAAACACAAAGCTTTAGTTACCGCGTACAGTTTCGTTTTTACGGCAATGCTGGCTAGAACATCACTTGGGTTGTTTCGGATGGTGGCATTCCATACCTTCTACCAAGACAAGCAACGGCTTGCTTGGACGAATCGCATGAGGTTTAAACTAATTTGGTTCAAATGTGCAACGGAAATGATGCAGTGATTCTTCTACAAAGAAGGAGGATTCAGGCAAAATGGCAACAACGAGTGAGGATGAAACGGTGAAGCAATTTTAGGTGTTATGTTTTACCTTTTATGGCGTCTTCGTGTAAAGGTCACGATTCATGGGATGTTTTCATTCCACACTTTGCGTAGTATCAAAGAAGCAAAATAAAGGCCGGAAGGAGGACACAGGGTAAATCCGCTTTGATACGACGACGGAGAAGCCGACGGGTGCATAGAAAAAGGCATCCCCAAATATTGGGTGCTTAAGGGTGGAGTCCTGGGAACCACTAAGCACAGCCGTCGTTAGGCCAATCTCTGCGAGGATGCGTACTTTCGGGAGATACATTATGCATTGTCATCTTTTGCCTTTACGATGAGAGTCTGGCCAGCCGATCAATTTATTTCTCTCCAGCGACGCCAAGAAATTTCAACTTGAAAGCCAGCATTTTCTTGCACATTTTCTTCCTTCCAACCCGCGTGGTAGAGGAAGTGTGCACTCGGCTGCATAGAGCTTCCTCGTGCCTACCGGTCCACGTTTTTATACCGCTTTAGAAGGTCAGCACATTATATCTGATTGGTATTTGCGATGAGGCAGTGGCGTCACGAGGTCAGCGGCACCCGGGGCGGTAACCCGCTGCGACACCCCCGCTCTCGTGGTCCACCGCTACTCCCCCCCTCCCCCGCTCTCGCGTGTCCCGCGCAGCCCCCCCCGCTCTCGTGGCCGTTGCGGCACCCCCTGAGCCCTGCACCGGGGCGGTCCGCCCCCCCGCCCCCCTTGTGACGCCACTGGATGGAGGTATTAGAACATTCTCGTGTGCCATCAAAATGTTTCGAGCAGTCGCAAGATTACTTACTATTGTCACTAACTAGAGCTACTAAATGAGCTACGCTTGGAGTATCGGCAGTTTGTTCCCGATATTGTTGTGGGCGCCGCCATCTTGGTGCTCGTGCAGGGCAAACGCAACTGCCGATCGTCATTATTCAAAAGTGCGTCTTCCTCAGCATTATTTTCGGTGTTCGGAAGCTCATGCAATATAGTTTTGCTCTGTCGCGAACTGTTTAAACATTCTTGGAGAAAGGAAAAACGCTTCTTGAGATTTCAAATAAAGCTTCAGATAACTGGCAATCCTGATTTTAAGACACAATATGGCCAAGTGTCGTTGCTTTGAAGCATAGCTTATTTAGTGGCACTATCCCTAACAAGGCGAGAAGGGCAGGGATCAACGTTCCGCTGCAACGCATTCAGCACGAGCTTCCTAAGTTGGACGACGCTTCGGCGTCTCGTGCCATAGCCTCCTCTATACCCACAAAGCCTGGCAGTTCGACGACTTAGCCATAGAGTGGGGCCCGGTCGCAGATTTGGACCGCGAGGTTCTGGTAGCACAGAGCATCAAGGAGCCATGTTCTCGGGGAACTTGGACGTCAGCGCACAGCTTTTGCAGCGCTGAGGACCCGAAACACACTTGTTCGCTCGGGAGACGCGTGTTCCGGCCTCTCGCCGCAGCGGGGCGCCAGTCACGTGGCTCTCCTTTCATCCGTTGTCTGCCGCTCCACGTTTGCCATTTCGGCGGCCGCTTCTAGTGGCGATCTGTCAGGCTTTGTCAGTATATAGGAGGCTATGCTCGTGTACCTCGGCTGGACGCGCGTTCAACCGAAGTACACTGGAAGGCACGGAGCGCGTGCTGCTAGATTCGATAGACACGCCCTGGTGTTCTCACGTTTTCAGTGTCTATAGGTGGCACTAGTCGACGACCACTTCGAACGGTTCAGCCGTATTCTTTAATCTATTCATTCATCCATTCTTTCTGGGCTGCAACAAGGCTCACAAACACGCCCGCAAGCTCCGCGGAGGCTCCGCTCTCCGCGGGATTCGATGCGAGTAACTCGATTAAAGTTTTCGCGAGAGCTTAATCTGGTTTTGCCCCGCTCCGCCTCACCCAAACGGACGAGCCTCGTGCTCTATCGCGCCGACTCTACGAGATCCGATCTGCCTTCCCTTCCGTCCTTCGTTCCCCGCCTCGCGCATATTCTCGCGGGCGTGCCGCGAAAGACGGGAGCAAATTTAGCGGAGCCAAAGAAGCCTCCTCAATTATTGACGACGTAATTATGCGACGGGGCACACGGAACATTGTCGCCCTCATTTTCTTCGCCGTTTTTTTTTTTTGGTTCCTCTCGATTTTATATTATATTTTATACCTGGTTCTACTTTCGCCTACTTTTGCTGCCAATTTTATTCCACCATTATACCATACGAAGTATTCGCATGTTGTCGTCAGCCCATGCTATGGCTGAAGCAGTTCTTACACTCTAAAAAAAAATCCGTGCGTCTGCTTTCCCGCACAACACTCGGAGAGCAAATCACCGCAACTTACGCAGGCAGCTCAGCGAATGCCGATGCCGAAACATATGTTTAGAACAAAAAACAGTCTGAGTTGTGACATTAAGCAATGCAAGCGTGATGTTTTGCATTGCTTAATTTCACAACTCAGACTGCATTTTTGGTCTAAACATATGTTTCGGCAGTGTCATTCGCTGAGCTGCCTCCGTAAGTTGCGGTGATTGGCTCTCCGAGCGTTGTGCGTGAAAGAAGACGCACAAACTTTTTAGAGTGTAGTGTTTGACACAAACAAGTGTCTGACGTTTTTTTTTTTTGTCGGTACGAAAGGAATCTAAAGGATACTTAACGTCAGCATGTCCTTACATGCCGAGCACACAGCTATCACCGCCAGTGAATACTCTATATAATTCCTTAGATACAAAACAACAAAAACAACGAGTCGCGGCGTGTCCCATGCATCTAATTATCGCCCCGCGGCTAATGAGATTGCTGCGTCATCCGTTAGGAATAACGAAGAACCAATCAGGAAGCAAGAAGGTGCGCATAAGAAGCCATGCCCTGCATTTCTTAGGACCTCGGTGACGAGAGTGGAAAACGTGAGAAGGTCGAGTGACTTTTCGTATCACTCAGTGCCTAATAGACTACTTCCATAAAACCCTGCGAGCAACACTGCACGCGTTGCACTCTGGGAACTAGTTGGCCAGTGAGGAGAGCGGCATGGCTTCGGTTTCGATCGACACGTCGAGAAGAGATCATACAGAGAGCGTGGATAATAAACAGCCGTTATTTCATGTTTTCTCGACCAGAGCGCATAGTTTTGGGTCTCTAAACTAACCTAAATGGCCAGACCTCGAAGCTTCAGCACGAGCCCGAACCATACGCAAAGCTTGTCTTGACAAAGGCTTGTTTATTTTTGTACTCGAGCCTTCCTGTTAGTGTTTCGAGGTACGTGGACGAACCAGTGCTGGGAATCTCGACGCTGCGAAGCTCGGGGGTCTTGCTTGTGTACGAATCAACACGCTGTAACAAACAATAAGTTCGCGTACACCGAGCTCGCAACTTTACTTTAGTGTTGCTGGTCAGCAAGTTTGTTTTTTGTTTTATGTGTCCATTGACGAAATTGCCATTTTTCAATTACTGCTTTTCTTAATACGCCCGAGTACGTGAGGCAAAACTGTGAGACGCCGTTGAAAAGCTAAATGCGAACACTTCTTATCCCTTTCTAGCTGTGCCTACCCGCTGCACTGCACGAAGTGAAGTCCCTACACGCTTGGATCCGACTAATTCAATATCGCATGAAGTTATCCTGCAGTTTTGCAAGGATAACCGTTTTGCAGAAAGCAACAGTCGAGCACGTGGGTGAAGAATGTCGGTACAGTTCGGCGGACAGCACGTAGATGCCAAGAACCCCTATGCGGTGCGCCAAATGAACTAAAGAATTCCAAGCGCATTTGGCGGTTGCTAATGGCCATAAGATTTGTTATATGTTTGCCTTCCTGACTGAGCATACCGAGATAATTTCAGCACCACCTTTTAGACAGATCTTGGGTGTCAGTAAAGGCTCGTCCAAAAAGGATTCGCGAGGAGTATGGGACGCTTGTTAGGGACTCCGTCGTAGCTAGCCGACCTCGACGTTTGCGAAAACTTAATCTCCAATCGGCATAAACTTTTAGTGGGATATGTATGATGACACGAGGAGGAATTTATAGTAACTTTTGTGCAGTAGTGAGTGCGAATTTATTGCGTTTCCTTAAAAGTTCATGCGCCAACGTTGGGCTCAACTGTGAGCACCCTGTCAGGATGCGCTTGTTTTTTCTCAATGAAGTAACACGAAGCGGACATTTGGCAAACAAAATACATGTAGGGCTCAAAGTGACCAAATTTGAATTGTGGTTCAGTGGTACTAGACAGGATTATTGAAAGTGAGCTCAAAGATACAATCGTGAGGTGAGGGAACTAAGACACGTCTTAATACGTTTGCATACGCGAGGCACAATATCTAGCATGTCGGAAACCAAGAAAATTGCCCCGGTCTTCCTTCTATATCGCTCAAGAATGCTTAGATTATTGTAAATTCGTGGGAAGTAGGACAATCGAAAATCCAAGCAGCGCATTCGGTCACGGTGTCATAGCATCAATTGAAGCACCTCAATCGAAACCGAAACTGAGTGGCCAACTAGTTTCCAGAGTGCACTGCGTGGAATTCCGCCGCGATGGGGCGCTTCGAGTTTTGGAAGAAGTCTATTGAATGCCGTCGATATTTGGTTATGTTGCCAGACGATCAGAATATATGCTGACGTCCTCTAACGCTCCGAGCATTCTAAGCATCGACCCAACTCTCTGACAACAAGCCACGGCGACGGCGGTGCTGTGGGCGCTGCGCACGCGCAGAAGCTTTCTCTCATCCGGGTCTGGTTTGTGCGCACGTGCACACTGAGCACAAACGCGCTTGTTTGGACGCTGCGTATTTTGTTGCGCATATAAGGTACGTTTATAATTCAACGTAACGTCGACGGGCGTGGCGTAGCGCAGCGCGCACAGATACTGATTGGTCGCAGATATCGAGTTCCTGGTTGCCGGCCAATGAAAGGCGCGCGTTCTGCGCTACGCTACGTTCACTGCGGTCAACGTCGGAGTATAAACAGCTTTTAAGGGATTCACTTTGTTCACAGAGTACTGTCTTGTATGTGTGTGAAATTAGGATGCTTGTGTAAATGCGCTGTACATAGAGTTATTACAATCTACGCTAGAGGTTCAGCTGGCGCCAGTGTGATGCGGAAAATGGAAGCAGACAGTAACCAGTCGAAAACTGACTTCCGGTAATGCATTTCTATGAGAAAGAGGGAGCGCATTTTCTACTTGCGCTCGAATAAAAGGCCAAATATCTCGAATACTCGTTACTTACTAGGTAGCTTGGAACATTTGTCAGTCAAGCGACGATACATTTGGTTTGTTGCGGCGTTTTTTGTTTAAATGTAATTGCATTAAAAGCGGCGCTAAAACGGCTTCGTACATGTCTTTATAAGCACTGTCGGAAACAGTTAGCGCGAACACGACGTCGGCGTTTTCCAGCGTGGGGGATATACGTGCCAAACGAACGAAGGACATCCGAAAAACTAAGAAAGACGGCAAGAACTACGCAGTAACACTGGGTCAGTAACTCCCTGTGCATGTACGATCAAAATAAATTGAAGGGCACGTAATATAGTCCGATTTTCAATAAGAACTGCTTTATTCATTCTGCGCTGTGCTAATATGCTTGTTCCACGTACAAAGTATCACCCACACGCTCGAAACCTTTTATAACGAGTGCCCGAGAAAGGCCGTCCGGCAGAGAAAATAATAAAAAGGGACACCTTTCATAGCCCACGTAATTAATATTCTTTATGTTCTGAATGTTTTTAACCGCTCGTAAAAATGCAAGACGGGGTCATTTTCATATCCACGAACTCATCTCTTTATGTCACGGCGCGGTGGTGGGGCGTCGGGCGCACTTCCGGTCCGGGGCTCTGGGCGGAAGGCCCTATGTGAGGCGTGTATTCCTGCGTTCTTTTGAAAGGAACATGACGAAAACATGCCTCTTCGTCAAACCGCCGCGACTGGGGCTGTACCAAAAGAGTCGAGAAAGATTTGGAGATCAGCTTTCATGCGCTCGGTTCGTCCGAGAACGTGGATATGTGCCGAAAAAATGGTAAACCAGACGCCGCCGGACCACAATTGCTTGGGCGGGAAGCACTTTGGGTTGAATTCACGGATACTTGTGATCATCAGATTTATTTGTTTTGTGCCAAAATGAACACCGAAAAACCGTCAAGTTGTACGGCCCACCTGCGAACTACGTTCAGTGCGTCTTCAAGTTCTAACGGCCGCCTGATCGTTCGAACCGTCGTCTGCTCTTCCAAACGCTTCTGCTTGTCGTCTGCTCTTTTAGACGACACCGGTCCGTAGACCGAATGTTGGCCCGGTACTTGCGATAAGTAAGTGCAGGCCTGAAAAGACTTAAGTTTGAAGGTTGGTAAGCAGGCTCGACGTAAACAGTAGATTCAAGGAGATGTTAATTATTGTTACCAGCGGCCATCACCGACTTGTTATGCCTGATTCACTTGGTCCGGTTCTGCTTGCGATTTTCAGTATCGACGTCGACCATCTCAGCTACGGTTCACGCTTTTGCAGCCCGAGCGACGTCGCGACTGAAATTTGCAAGCGAAATCTCATCATGTGAATCAGGCTTTAGCGTACATTCTGCGGCGTCCACGTGGCATGAATCGCCGCATGTCAGATTATTCACGCGAAGTTTTGCGGTGTAACGAGCCTCGTTAATTTCGCTGACGCCGGTCATGTAGTCAGACATTGCCAGGAAGACGTAGAATCAACAATTCGAAAGCGATAAAGGGCAAGGGGACTCACACTGACGCCGATAACATCGCATTTCAATGGTTTGTTTATGGGCGACGGCGAGGCTTGCTGCCCACACCCCCATCGCGCATGCGCGGCGCCGGTGGGGTCCGCTAGGGGCGCTCCGGGCGCTCCGGTTTGTTTGTAAACATGAGTTGGTGTATAGGGACACGACTTGCATATTAGCAATATATAAGCGTCACCGTTGCTGGTGAACCTTGAACACTACATTCCTTTCGATTGATATTTTTGCTTAGAATCGTTGCTTGTTTTTACACGCCTGTTATGGAAGAGAGGTTTGGGCCTAAAATATAGCGAAGTTTAACATCGTTCTACGATGAATAAAATGCGCCAACTAAAGCAATTGCACCTGTACAACGTTAATAAAGGTACATACTACTTCGGTACAGCCCAAAATAACAAAAGTGTTTTATGTTATTTTCCGGCGAATAGACAAAATGCACGCGCGTTTTTCAATAGGAATGCACAGGTACACCGCAAAAGTAGACTGATTGCTGTCTGCTTCAATTTGCCTCCCAGAAGTCGCATAGACACTAGCGTAAGTTGAACCTCTAGCGTAAATTATAATAACTCTATGGCGCTGCATCAAAAGAAAGAAAATATTGGAGGTAAGCGCTTAATTTAAAATGTCCTCAAAATATGGCGACCACGCAATAACTATCACCCTCCGAAGCTTTTCAACGCCAACGAGAAACTCGTTTATTGTACGGCGTAGCTCGGCCTATGTAAATAGGTTCGACATTTGAGGAACCGCAGCCCTAGCATACCCCACGCGGCAGGAACATAGCGCTTATCGCTATAATCGCCACACGGTAGATAGGCAACGCGAAATGAAGAGCGCGTGCTCGCACTACTGAATCAAATTAAGACTCGATGCTAATCATATTAGAATCACCTTTATTTCAGGTGGACGGTAGTTTTCTCTAGCCCAGTTTAGCTGAAGTAATATCGTCGGGAGAATAATATCACCATTATGAACGAATGGTCATATTATTCTCCCGAGGAAAACAACCTGTGCCGAACTGATAGCATCAGACGGTTGGACTTTGATCGCAGCCTGGCAACTGGAGAACTAAAACAATTGTGAATTCATGAATAAATTCGGGGCCGTAACAACAGTATCTCTAGAGAATGACAAAGAGTGCTTTGAAATTGTAGCATATCTCGTTGTGGTGAGCGCTTTATTTCTGTGTACGGCATAAAGAGCTGCCTACTGTATAAGCAAGACGTTTCTTTTTCTTTTTTTGAGCCACACTGCGAGCAAGAACAGTAATCTCAAGAAGAACCATTACGGGCGATTTCAGATAACGTGCGAGAACGAGTGGCCTGTCAACATGTCCCATTTAGAAGATGTATTTATGCCGAGAAAGAAACTTTCGGTGCATGTGTTAGGCAACGAGGTACGTTCCACGCCTCAGTGAAGGACTAAAGATTAGTTCCTAGCAGTTGGACGTGCAAATCGTTACAACAATTACACGGCGCCTTCTTCCGAGGAAAACAACCTGTGCCGAACTTATAGCATCGAACGGTTGGACTTTGATCGTATCCTGGCAACATGGACAACTGAAACGATTGTGAATTCATGAATATATTTGGTGGCCGGAACAACAGTATTCTAGAGAATGACAGACAGTGTTTTGAAATTGTAGCATATCTCGTTGTGGTGAGCGCTTTATTTCTGTGTATGGCATAAAGAGCTGCCTACTGTATAAGCGCGACGTTTCTTTTTTTTTTTTTGAGCCACACAGCGAACAAGAACAGCAATCTCAAGAAGAACCATTACGGGCGATTTCAAATAACGTGCGAGAACGAGTGGCCTGTCAACATTTCCCATTTAAAAGACGTATTTATGCCGAGAAAGAAAATTTTTGGGTGCATGTGTCAGGGCAATGAACGGTACGTTGCACGCCCCAGCGAAGGACTGAAGATTACCTTCCTAGCAGTTGAACGTGCAAATCGTTACAACAATTACACGGCGCCTTCTCCGCAATATGAACACCGTTAACGTGCTTTTCGGCCGGGCTTCGAGAGTTTCAAAGAGATACCGTTATCTGGGACTTCCTGGAATATGGTAAACGAATCCAAGTTCGTCTTAGACTAACACTACGCACCAAAACCAATGTCCAAATCAAAACGAACACCAACACTTAAACTTGCACTTACACTTACAATTACATTAACGTTAAAGTTGACACTAACACTAAAATTAGCACAAACACTTAAACTTACAGTAACATTAATATTAACTATTTCAATACACTCTTCCACTTCCCCTACATTAACCCTTACACACACAGAAGCACACGCACACGAGACGCGCGTGAGCACCCAGGTAAACAGACACACGCACAAAAGTGATGGTGGAGAGAACAGAGTTTCACGGCACGAAGAGCTGGGATAGGCTGCAGTTAATGATGATATTTATACCATCTATCGTCACCGAGTAGGCATATTACTTCCAACTGTTCGCTCACAGCAGCTCAGGAAAAACATTTCCGGACTGGAGACTCGACGAAACTTCGGCGGAAAGGAAAGTACACCCACGGCGATTTCGAAAGAACCGTCGCTCGGCTTAAAACATTTCGAGTTTCAACCGTCTGAAATTTCCTTCGGAAACAATTTGTATTAATCTTCGCCAAGAACGCCACCAAATAAAGAAACTACAGAAAATTGAAATCTAAACGTTCTCATGCCGAAAGAGAATCTTCTGGTCGATTTAAATCGTCCAAACATCCCATCGTTACACTCGAGTCGCAAAAGAAGCCGCCACCGTCACACGGGTATACGCCCGACGCACTGCAGAAGCAACATGCGTCTTGTAGCAAAAGATAAACTCGCGAGGAGAAAAGCTGTGGGCGGCTGAATGCGCGTCATAAATTAAAACTCTTCTTGCTCTTCCTCGGAGCGCAATTTCTCTTCACGGCGATAAATCCGAGGCACCGTATACTGCCGAAGATAAAGCGGCTTTCTAAAGAAACGGGAGATCCAGTCTTAATGACCGCCTTAGCATAATACGGCTCCGGAATATTTTGTTCTTATTATTCTCCTTTCTGCGAGTCATTGGAACTCTCCGTTTATAATTTGTGTTTTTTTTCTGTATGGCGCCATCAGTTCGGTTATCACCGCCATTTCTTTCGTCCCGGAACTTGTTATTATTTTTTTTTTCATAGCGGCGCATAGCCGCGGGGAAAAAAGCGAACGTATAAATGTCTTCCGTTTCATTGTCGACCGCCGTTACTTCATCGGTTGCCGCATGAGCGGACGGCGAGATACGAGATGCCCCGAGACAACGTCGTAAGGACGTTGGCTGAACAGGAAATGTCGATTCGGCGCCGCGTTTCTAGGTTCGCCTTAGAAAAAAAAATAGTTACCGATTTACAAAATTGCGGTGCCAGGGAATTAAGCCGAATACAATTCTTTGAGCTGAAAAGAACGGTGCGATAAAAACGTTTATTAATTTGCGAGATAACCGCGACGCCCAAACGTGTAAGAGAGACAGTACGTGCGATGCGTCGATATCTGACGTCATTAAATTATCCTTTTTTTTATTTTCCTTCTACCTCGCTCTTTGCTCTTTCTATTTTTCCCTCCGCTTCTTTTGTGGTTTTCTTGCTCTCTCTGTCTCATGACCTATCCCAACAGAATTATCACCGACCGGAGAAGGCGCGATGAGTTGTTGAGAGCGATATTAGAACGAACTGCCGCGAATATACCGATCTCACTAAACGTTCCACGCATGCGTGACGCCGCCATAATAGTAGTTCATAGGATACAGGCGCCAGTACACGAGACCGTTTCTGCCGTTTCGTTCTCTGCTCGCGCAGACCCTCAGCTGTGGTGCGTGCAGAAAGACTACAGTTCCCACAACGCATGGAGGCAGCGGTGGCACAATGAAACTAAAGCCCCTCTATCCTGGGACAAGTGGCGCCATTCGTTGTTGTGGAAATGTTCGGGACGCGTGCCGCACGCCACTTCATTGAAGAACATGACTTTCGAAATCTAGCTCACTGCTGCGCTGTGCCACCATGATCTTTCCAAGGACTGCAGGTTGCACGTGCCTCCTGCATCGACGCACCTTGCGCTACTTTTCAAACATGAAGGGCTTTTAAAAGAAACTGCCTGTAATATCGTTTTTTTCTTGCACAGGAGGTGTTAGAACAGATCAGCCATGCATGCGCTGTGAACTTTATATATTGATCTGCTTGTCAAGCAATTGATTAAGTTTTTTGTTTATTTGCAGGATTACAAATAGGTTTCTTATGCATGGTGGATGCAAGGCTTATCACTTTTGCCAGCAATCTTACGCATAAATTGAGATGATGCATTCTAATCTAAGCACACGACGGCCTATCGCACTGGGGTACGCCCATTGCGGTATTTTCATCGCTCCGGCCGGAGGGAGCACTGTTGGGCTAACT
Organism: Ixodes ricinus; assembly: GCA_037355805.1. Classification (NCBI taxonomy): domain Eukaryota; kingdom Metazoa; phylum Arthropoda; class Arachnida; order Ixodida; family Ixodidae; genus Ixodes; species Ixodes ricinus. Next base: position 24,141 of record JAZHYW010026601.1, read on the forward strand.
CATAGTGGCGCACACTGTGCTAATCTAAAAGAAAAAAAGATACTGCGATTATATATCGCAACGTAGCTTAGCCTATAAACAACGCTCCAATAACTCCTTTGGAAAGCCACGCGTACTAAGTTGAAAACAAAGCCGTAGCAAAGCTATGTCAGCAGCCCTTGCATCCTGTAGTTTCCTCTTTGGGCTTTCGTATTGACCCAGTTTGTATCCGGCTGCAACTGTTTGCTTGCTTCAAAGTGCCATTGGGGCGACTCGCTGGGTCGACCCGGCTGTTCGACTCGCTCATGCCGCTCGAGTTTCCGCGGGCCACTGCTCTCGAAGCATCGATGTGCAAGGGTCGAGGGCACGAACGATATGTCTCGTTTGTAGCGGCCTATGGCGGCTGCTTGTTTGCTCGGAGAGAAACGCAGAGTGTTTCGATTTCAGAATTATACCCCTGTCAGACGGGCACTTTGAATGTCATTTACGCTAAAGGCCTTTAGGATTTTCAAATGACATTTAAGTCGTGTCGTGTCAGACGGGCAACTCAAATGTCATTTAGGTGATGTCTATCACGATAGCAGTCTGTTGTTAACCCGGCAAACTAGTGTTCATTTTATTGTTTACTAAGTAAATAAAATGTAATGAATTCTTAGAACATTGAATTCAAACACGGTGATGAAAACTAAGTACACGTTCTGACGGAGACAAGGTGTTTTGCGGCAACTATGACACGACGTCACCAATCCAAACTAATCCGTAGCCGTAGCCGTTCCGCCGCTTGGCTCATCTGCTTTCAGAAATCCGTGCACCTTCCTCGCCGTTGTTCCTCGCGCTCTTTCGTCCTTTGCCGGATTCGTATACCCCGTTGACGTTTACGTCTGCGATTGATTCAAGCGAAGACCGTGACCGTGTAGCGATGGAGCCTGCTGACGACAAAGATCGTAGTGCGATGGCCCAGAACTGCCGGAACGTCGGATCGCGTTCCTGACGCGCAACTGAGACCGCGAGTATATTAAACAAATATATCGCAAAAGGTGTGCGAGATATACACGTTATAAGCATTTTTTTCTAAAAATAATTGCTACAAGCATTGTTTTCAATTGTATTTACATTATTTACAATGTTTTATTTCAATTCGCGGAACTTGCGCTGACCGCTGTTGACGAGACTACACATTTACGAGCCGTAAATGAGTTTGGGAGAACTCAGTTGAGCTCGAATGTCATTTAAGTCAAATGTCATTTAAGTTCCCGTGTGACACTGCCTAAATGACATTTACACTGAATGTCATTCGGGGTAAATGTCATTCGAGATGCCCGTCTGACAGGGGTATTAGTCAGAAAGAGAGGAAGCAACTCAAACTATGGAGCGGGTTTGCAACTTAGTGTGGACACCTCCTGCTCAGATTGAATGCGTGTGCGCATGCCTGCCCTGTTGAGTGAAAAGAAGGATAGTGAGGATGGAGAGAGAAGGTAAAGCAGAAACGGTTGCAGTCGATAGACGCTTCTGCCTCCTCATCGCAGCTTGCATATTGCAAACGCGTCCCATAAACCATGTGACCCCGACCGATTAGTTGGAAACACTCTCAAATCTTGGCACATTAGAAAACCATGAGCCGAGTCGCTCTCCCTCTTCCGTTTACTCCCGGGATTAAACTTGCACTGTTGCAACCGCGTCGGCGGTATGTAACTCGGCGCTCGTGGCTGGAACATAAATATCCACCGAAAGAGCCGTCCGTGCGATACTATCAAACATTGATTTGAAAACTGAGAGCAAGAAATCCTAAGTCGCAAGCAACCAAAAGTTCTGCCTCAACCGCAATTTCAAACTTTCCGATTTTGGATAGAGTCCGGCGACTCGTTACACTAAAAATTATATACTCTTCAAAGTTACAACACTTTAGCAATCTCGGTTCCTAATGTCATTGCTGCCTGTTATTCTGAGGCTTTGCTGGATTGCGCAAGAAACACTTTCTTTTCCTCCAGAAATGTTAAGAGAGTCCGCAATCGAGCAAAGACGTATCGCGTGAACTTCCCAATACTGTTTGTAAAGCTCGGCACGTCGCATTTTGGAATTAAAACTATCGCCAGTTGCACCCTCGCACCCGCCCTGCATCACAAAACGGCGGCGCCCACAAAACAATCGGGGATTGGAAGCTCGAAGCGGAGCCGATTTAAAAGCTCTAGTTACCACGAACGACTTGTGACACAGCGCTCAGTAGATAATACGAAGAGTTTCCGCTCGCTTTTCGCGACGACATTTGCGCGGCGGTCAGTTCGCACTATCCTTAATTATTATAATCCGTGCAGCCTTAACGACAGACTAGAGATGACGAGCTGGGGTTCGGACGGCCCGTAGATTAAAACAAAATTGCAACCACCCTCTTGCCGATTTTGAAAGTCGAGTTCAGAAGACTCGCCTTCACCACCGAGAAAACATTATACGTCGGGATCTCTGGCGCGAAGCACTACAATTGAAGCAAATAAGACTGAACGGGCGGGGACGGAGGGCCGGGTGCGAGGTTCGGCTGCCGGTCATTTGACAGCGAACCACTCCTTTCATTCACACTTCCAAACTTTTCACGGGATTCTAATCAGTCGTGCTTCGTCGACATCTGGACAATCCATGCTACCAAGTTTTATATTCTTGTATTCGAAAGCCAAGCGCAACCCGATTTGTGGTAAGGGGGAAGATACGATGTACTTGGTTTTCAATGATCGCTGCGCTTGCGTAACGAGTGATTCAGGTTGCTAATGCGGTCCAAGTTTAAGAGAGTGTAAGCGGTGTCTTCTTGTTTTTATTGTTGTCCTCGAATTTTCCGGCCATTTGGCTAAAAAAATATTATGTTCATTTTTTGGTTAGGAGCAGGAAACGTCCAGCGTTCCTTAGGTTGTCTGGGACTAGAGTAGCTTTCTTGTCGATGCTGCCAATATCCGGCATTATATTAGCGATGCACAGTGTGCGTACCTCCTTTTGTGCGCTCCGAAACCCAATTGGGAGTTCCACCTTCCTCTTACGACAATCCCCCTCCTCCCTCGACTCCGACATTTAAACTTTGTTCCACGGCAGACTGCACTAAAGTTCCAAGCCTTTAGACAAAGGTACGCTGACGTGTTGCCCATTAATACAAAGCCACGAAATTTAATCGAGTCGAACCATCGCTGAGAGCGTTACTCTGCTCGCGAGTTATTCGTTAAAAACGCCAATTTAATGGCATCTCAAAAGTGTTCGTTTAATGCAAGGTCATTGAAAGCTACAACGGCGACTAGTCCCGAGAATATTTATTGCTTGGCAACAATGGCGGTCCTAAGAACACCCCCCCCACACACACACACACACAAACACTCACACAAACACACACACGCACGCACACTCACACACACACAGATACAGACAAAAATATCATATTTTTTACATTTGTTTGAAGAATGCGGGAGGTCTCTTGTTACTAGAGATGGCCAGTTGACTTCGACGATGTGCACTAGCCTCACCTCACGGATTATTTCGAAGTTATGACTTATCTCTCTTTAGAGGAGAATGTTAGCCGTCTGAAGTCTTTTTGGTGTAGGCAGCACCCTTTGAGACGCTGGCGATAGCCGGCACAATCTCGTGGGCGCCGTCCGCCGCGATTGTCTCTCATGGTCGCTCCCGCCACCTGAATGATCGCCTCGATCATTTTGTCTTTGTGGTAATATCCGAACAGAAAAGATCGAGCGACCACAAAAGCTTCCTGTATTTATTTATTTATTCGAGTTGGTATCCCCGACTTGTTTTCTAAGAAAATGTATTTATAGTTTCTGAATTACCACCAAGTAGACATACACCAATCAATACGAATATCAACCTAAATAAAGAGACACCGATATTGTGTGCGTTGAATCTGGAAATCCCATACAAAGAAAATGCGTTACCCTGAAAAAAGACCGAAGAAATACGATGGTGTAGTGTTTCCGTTACAAGACTTGACCGTTGGCGCTCTTTTTCTCCTTGCACGCTGCAGCGGGGTGCCTGCAGTCCACCCTCAAGGGCGGCCGAGGTCCGAGCCTGGTGCTGGAGCCCCCGACGGCCATGGAGTTCTCGAGCGAGACCGGCGCCGTGCTGCCTTGCTCGGCCAGGGGACAACCGGCCCCAAGGATCACGTGGGAGAAGAAAGATGGCTCGCCCGCGTCAGCTGTAAGCACAAACCAATTCGCAGCTTCTTTTTTTGTGTGTATGTGTGCGTGTGTGTGTATATTTATTTTGGTAGCATTTTGGTGCCAGCCCCTGGAGGCTTACTTGAAAAAAAAAAGGCTTGTGGAGTGAAGTCAGTAGGCCAATTTTGGCACTGGTTGAAGCGTTTCCGTGGACGTCACATCGCTTAGTTTTATGCACTTTGGGAATCTGGAGCGTCTAGTTTCTCGCAAATACCTTGGAAGAGCCAGTCGCGACAGTCTGTGGAAGGAGCTCGGCTAATGGCGAGACGGAAAATATTGCTAGACCTGAAGAACAGTCTGCGTTCTGGCATTGAGAATGACGTAATTGTCTTGTGTGTAGGTTCATACAGCCGGAAGCTACTCTGCCTCACTGGACGTCCTGTGTCTCAGCTGCAGATGAGCAATCTAGCCAGGGTGGTACAACCGTTCTGGTTAACGGAACTTCTACCAGCTAAAGAAGGAGGCCCTCGAACCAGTGTTTGGTGTGTCACGGTTCCGAGACTATTTTCACGGACATAAGGTCAAATTGTGTCACAGACTACAAGCCACTCACATGTTTATTTCACCCAGACAAGGTCACTCCGCAGATGGCAGCTGTAAGGATTCAGCGCTGGGCTTTAACTTGGATCCCACCAGTAGGACCTAGAGTATCGCAAGGGAAAGGATAATGCCAACGCAGATGCCCTCAGTCGCCTCCCCGTGTGTGAAGAAAGGCCGTGTTACAGCTGGGGAGAGCCCGTTGAGTACGTTCTCTGCACTCAAGTCTCGATGCCGGTGTATTAACAGCTAAGAAACTAGCAGACCTGATTGAGGGAGATCGGCTGCTTCGTCAAGTTAGGACCTGGACTCAGAAGGATTGGCGAACGCAACTTCCGGAGACTGAGCTTCGATTCCAGCCCTATTTTAACAAGAAACCCTGACTGACCATGAGCAATGACCTCATCTACTGGGGACATTGAGTGATTCTGTCTCAGGCCGCACGCTCCACGATGTTAGCCGCACTTCACGACACCCATTCAGGGATGTCTGCCATGAAGAGTTGGCCACGAACAATCTGCTGGTATCCCGGTGCAGACAGAGACCTCGACGACCTCGTAGGGAGGTGCCTGACGTTTGTCCACACATCCTCAATGCCACCGGCGCAGGTTCCCGTAAGTTGGCCGGATGCCACTCGTCCTTGGTCACACCTTCATGTTGATTACGCCGGACCGCTGGAGTGCCCCAGGATAATCATTGCGGTCGACTCAGAAACGAGGTGGATCGAGGAGGTACCGATGAAGACTGCATCAGCCGAGACTACAGTGGAAGCATTGCTCGACATTTGTGGTCTGTTTGTTCTGCCAAAGACGTTGGTGTCCGACAACGGTCCACAGTTAGCCAGCAGTGTTTCTAAACAGTTTTTACTACACAACCACGTGCAGCATCTCACCGCTGCTCCGTATCACCCATAGTCAATCGGGTTGGCAGAGCACGCGGTACCCACCGATAAAATTCGCAAAGTTCATCCTGGCAGCCTTAGAACGAGGCTTTCCTGGTTTTGTTTCAGTTATCGCAGATCCCCGACCAAAGATTGAAAGTACCCTTCTGAACTCATACTGGGCTTTCGCATCCAGTCTTAGATTGACTGCTGTCTTCCTGACATTCGGTATTCGGACTCATCTCCGCACAGGAATGGAGTCCATCCCTTTGTCGTGGGTCAGGCGGTGTGGTCGCGCAAATGTGGCGCAGGCTCCCCGGTGGCTTCCGGGAGTCGTTCGGTCGTCTGATGTTGTCCGGATGGTGACAGTGAGCACTCCACGAGGAAAACACCGATGGTACGCTGACCAGCTCCGAGCGCGGCTCCCCACGCGAACAGACATTGCCAGAACTGAGCTGTCACCGGTTACTGAATTGGGAAGGTCAAGGGCGGCGAGCTCCACGAACGGATCAGCGCCGGTTCCCGGAAAGTCAACCAAACAGAGATGACCTCTTGACCGCCTGGAACTTGGATGGAGGAGAAATTTTGCGTAGTGCCGAGACCCAGTGATCATCGTCGTGATCAACAGACTCGGTGGTCTCGCGCGATCGCACGCGCACTGGACAGGCTGGCCGAAGCCACCACGATGACTACGTTCTATGAAGTGTTCCTGGGATACGTGCTTGAGTCCTGGCTCCGTAATGTATTTTAATGTATTTTAATATATTTTACACTGGTGCGATGCGTGGCAAATGAAAGTAAATGTAAACAAGTGTAAGTATTAGCATTACCCTGTAAACATAATCCTGTAATACGTAACTACTCCTTACTAACGCCGCTCGTTGAAAAAGTGGCAAGCTATAAATATCTAGGTGTAACATGTTCTAACGACCTCACTTGGAATACTCATTTAGATACTATAGTGGCTAGTGCTTCTAAGTCCTTGGGATACTTGTATTAAATGTAACTTATACCTCGCCCCACGTTCTGTTAAACTAACTGCCTATAAACCTGTTGTAAAATATAAATTGAACAATGCTAACTTTCTTTGGTTGCCTCATCAATCCTATCTTATTAACAAACTAACAAGGAAAATCGTTTCATATCAGATAATTACTCCCGGAAATCCAGCATAACTGCACTAAAATCAGCTCTCGACTTGCGCCCATTGTCTGAAATAACTACTCTCTCCCGCTTTGTCATTTTCTACAAACTATTCTTTTCCTCCTCGTCTTGTCGTGACCTTTACTCTCAACCGCCATTGCACATTTCCATGCTCCTTAACCATAACCTAAAATTTAAGCCACTATTCGCGAGGAGTAATAAATTTGAGAATTCCCCACTGGCTATTGACATTATTAACTGCAATTCTCTTCCTTAATAAATTGTAAATAAAACTAATCACGATAAGTTCAGAGATATTTGCAAGGCACACATTCAAACTGTTCACAATTAACATGTTTAGTTACCGTCACCCTTTGTTCCTTCTTGTTTAGTTTTTTTTTTTGCATTTGTTGTCGATATTTTTATACACCATGTTCCTTATTAATCAGATGTGCTTCTTGAATTTACCTGCTGTTCAAATTTGTGCTCTTGTCCCCCTCTTGTAATGTACTTCTCATGCACATTTGAGGGATAATAAAATAAACATAAATTAAATAAATTCATTAAAAACAACCTTTTTGGCGCGATGGGTCCCAAACTTTATACTATGAACACGCTACTTAACACTCCCCCCCCCTCCTTCTTTTTTTTACTGGGTGAAAACTTGAAACGAAGGCCCGATATATTGCAAACAGTCACCAAAACACGAACACTAACCTTTGCATTCTCCACGAACGGCTCCTTTTGACATACCTCGGTTCGGAAAAAAAGAAAACATATTTATGTATGTATTTGTAGTTGTATCGCGGGATATTTATGGCCGTTTTTGCAGAAGTGTCTTTGGCACCTCCCGTTACATCAAAGACAGATGTGTCTCAGTATCTGCATTTTGGCCTTAAAATACACGTATCTTAGTATTTGTGTTCCGGAATGCTTTGTTTTTAGTATCTCTGCCCAGCTTCGCTCTTCTCTCGCTCTCACCTTGTCAGCGACTATAGTAAATTATGTTCGCGTTTGAACGCAGGTGCCGGGACTTCGGTCGACCCGATCGGACGGTTCCCTCGTCCTGTCGTCCTTCTCGCCCAGCCAGTACCGGCAGGACGTGCACTCGGCCACATACCGCTGCGTCGCCTCTAACTCCGTCGGAGTGGTCAAGAGCAGGCTCGTCCACGTCCAGGGAGGTGAGTTGCCAGAAGTTTCATATCCAAAACGTAGAATATAAAACCGCTGCGAAACATGTCCCGTTAAAAAAAATAACAAGCAAGCATGTAAACATACTTTTAACGAAAAGAATACTTATAAAAAATAATTATAAAAAATACTTACATTTACACAAACACCTACACTAACCAAACTAGCAGCATTTCGCGTTTCAAAGGCAGCCTGAATACGGTTACCGTCAAGGCGCGTTCTCCAGAACTAACGAGCTTTCTGTTCATCTATTGAGACCGACCAAGTGTTCCATAAAGAATAAAAAATTGTAAAAACAGCTTTGCACTCATTTTGGTTCTTGGCGACTTATGAACATAGAGCGTAAGCCGCGTCTAGTTGGGCTATCAGGTGCATTATGCTCAGGACTCTTCCAAGTGATAAAGTCACTCGATCCTGGGAAAGCAGCGCCATTGCTTTCCCTGCCTGTTAGCAGGACACAAACAGATACTAACATACAGACGACTAAAGCCTCGGGAAGCGACTGGATGAATCGGTCGTAGTTAGCATGGCAATCGCCATCTCGGCCCTATTCAATTTTAGAAGCTTCAAAAGAATATTTCTGAACCAGCCACGCCAAGATCGCTATGGAGTGCCATCGTATTGAAAAAGTTCCTCGCCAACGTAAGCGTCTTTGGCACTGTGGATGTGTTCAACTCATCGATTATGCTTATCTCCACAGATGTCTTACAACGGTATCGGTTTGCTTTTGCGTGTTTTAAGAGAGGAAATTTATGTTCCAATGCTGCCAAGCCCCGACGCCACATGTGTTGGCGATGCGAGGATATGCGCTTGTTTCGCTGGTGTATCAATCTCGGTATACAAGACCTCGGTATACAAGATATCGGTATACAAGAAATGTATTTACAAAGCAACCTGTCACCGCAAGTTTGGATCGGCTCACCAAGAATGGAGAGGTCGAGGAAAAACTGCTTACTCCATGGACCAAAACGGCGATCATACAGGGAACTTGGTTCTACTTGCTCAGGAACCCGTGATTTTAGGAGGTGCAAAAGAGACGAACGCGAAGAAGGCGACACAAACCAGCACTCGTCCGTGTCCCGTTCTTCTCCAACTCTGTTTGCGGTAACTGCAAAGAAAAAGATTTTTTTTTAAACAGCTAATTGGGACAAGCACGTCACAAAACAATGTTTTCAAAAAAAATATTTACGTTACAGGACGTAATTTAGTCGGAGTCACAACCTCTCCACATTTGAAACTCCCGCACTTTTGCCCCGCGCGAGGAGAAGTACGCCCTGCCCCTCGCTCTTGGATTTGCTCTTGGATTGACTTGGCTGCGGAGTTGAACGACGTACGCAGCTTCTCGACTTCCGGTGCGTGTTATGTGCGTGCGTACCACAGCCTTTTGTAGCTTTTCTGTTCTGTGCGAACTGCGCGCAAAATGGACCCTGAATTGAAGCGTCAGCTTCTTGGCCGCTGCGAGCAACTGGGTCTTCGGCCATACGAAGATATGGAGCAAAGGACGGCTGCCAGCAACGAAGACGGCGCACGGCCTGAGCCTCCCGAGCCTTTGGTGCGCTTGGACGCTTGATGCTTTATGCAAAATATTACCTTATGCGCTAAAACTCGCTTACCAGCGTTACAACAAGTTTCGGTTAAAATAGAACAGTTCTAAAACGAGACGATGCGCCACCAGAAACCTTAGCGTAGCATAGTAAACATTTATTCCTAGAAGTTTTACTTACCGATGATACTGCACTTGCTCTCAGTAGGAAAATCGTCGGGCAAGTGCCTGTCTCACTCGCGGACGTTCGGTGCACCCGGTGCGGATCTCGAAGGCCTCCGGATCAAAATGACGAGAACATACCTGGACACGTTTGTCGCCACGCGAACGCCCGATTGCCTCCAGCCAAATAGCATTCAGCTTGCCATCTTTCGGGGCGACATGGCTGCTGGAAGACTCGCTGCCGCGATCACTCATCTGGCAGCACTTTACAGAGCAACGGCGCCGCTTTACAGAAGCTGACATCTCCAAAAAATCGGCATTTGCACGCGCCAGCAAAAAAAAAAAAAAAAGCACGCTAAGAAAGCAAACAAAACGCGCTACGAAAGCAAAGAGAACGCCCCAGGAAAATGAAAGTAACAAACCGCGCTATGAAAGCCATAACCCCGCGTCGCTTCCTATCACTAACACATACGACAGCTGCTAAACACACACTACTTCACTTTAGGAAATCTCACCGAAGCATCTGGGTCAACAGGAAACACTGATCACTTAGACGAAACGACTAGTCGAGGTAGGCGAGGCAGGCGGGAGCAGAGACAGCGGCGGCCATGGAAAGAATGGCGAAGCTTTTGTTTGTTATGGTATGAATTCAAACGGAAGCGCCCGTCTTATAAACCTTTTGTAAAGAATAATAATAACTCTCATTACATGGGTTATTCTTTAAACGTAAAAATATGCCGCTCAAAAGGAAATTAAAACATATCGCAAAGGTTTAACAACCAAGATATAAGCTGTCACTTATTCTCTTAGCCAATGAATAGAGTTGCTATAGCACGTCACTCCGTGACGTATAATAGCAACTCCGTGAAGTATACTACCAACTTTGTGCGCGCGATTTATAACGGACGAAATAGCCGCAAAGTAAAATCAGTCTCGCGCAATAAATATTGCTGTAAATATTTTTTTCGCGGAAAATTTGTTTTGTGACATGCTTGTCCCGATTAGGAGTTTAAAACAAAAACACTTTTTTTCTTTGCAGTTACACTTTAACAGTTTCCTGAGCAAACAGCGTCTGCCCTCAGAAAATAATATTGAAATGTTTTCTTGCATTCCAAAGTGAATTTCGACTGTGACTTCTCGTCCTTTGACCCCTGAACTTTTTCGCTACTTTCAGAATTGTTTTTTACAAAAAGAAGTGGCGCATATTTATTTTTTTTTTTTTACGGACGATAGTTTTTGTGCTTGTAGTAATTTCTGCGCTCAAACCGGCTAGTGATCTTCGCAAAACGGCAGGTCTTTTCCCGACCAAAAGTGCGCTTCCTTCGGGGCAATTAAAGTGGCATTAAGGTGCACTAAGTCGAAGAAACAAGCTTTTTTTTTTAAATTTGCTTTTGATCCCCAGAATTCACAAACAAAGTGAGTGACAAAAATCGCTTCGCCCCCCCCCCCCCTCAAAAAAAATATAATAAAAAGATACAGATGGCTGCGGATAAAAAAAAATTGTCGCAGTGAAATGCCGTGTTCTGCACAGGAGATTAAGTAAATGGACCGAATGCGACAAGAAAAATGCTCTTTCTCAATCGCACTGAAAAACGTTAGTAGGATTTAATATATAAATATATATATATATTTACGGTATCCGTTGTTTTTGTTTATGTATCTTTACACTTTGCATATACATTTACTTTATGCTTACTTTTATTCTCGAACACGTAAACACCTCCAATAGCTCACAGCTCAACGTCTCGCTTTTGTCAAGGCAAAATTTTGGAGGTTTTCTAACTTCACTAAAAATGTTGAAGAGACCATGAATCGAAGAAACTGGGTTTGGTCTTTTCGATCACGTTTAGCCTGCCCGATATTTCCACCAGAATTGCGCTGAATGTCAATGTTATTAAATCAACTTGGTCACGAAACAAAAAAAAAACAAAAAGAAGTAGAACTGAGGGCATCCGAAGCACTGATTAGATTCTTTCAGCGGCAAGGCCGACGGCGCGTTTTGGTATTTTCGTTCATTATCGCGCTTTCTAGGTAACGCACCGCGCTATAAAACGTAAAGAAAAGAACTTTATTTTTAGTTTTTGTACATGAATGGTAGAAGCAAGGAAAATAAAGTTATATAACAGCTTGACGGAAACCCCTCTGCTCCCTTATAGTTTCATATAGTACATATAACGTCAGATTATGCACAGTAATTGCATTGAAACTCAACAGAGCACATAATACAAAAATAACTTGCTTTTCGCTAATTCATTTATTAATATTTATTTAACTCGTTACGCGCTTGTTTTATTGTGTATGAAATAAGGTCGATGTTAGTGTTTAGGAGAGCATTCAGCGTAGTAGGGGGTGTTCAGTGATTGGATAGAAAAATTATTAAACAAAGTGGCACAGTCAAATATTTCTGCCGAGCAAGTAAGATGGGAAATAGCATTCTCTCTCAGCTCAGCAAGATTAGCTGGCCCTCTACAGCAAGATTAGCTGGCCGTCAGTATGTGGTTGTACATATTTAAACACGAAATATATCGCACCGCGCAGACTTTTCTTTTTTATTACTTTTTTTAGCTTCGGTAGCCAACGGCTTCTTTCAATGTTTTATACCTGCAAAGACAAAAAAAGAAATATATTTTAATTAAAAATAATAGTCGGTATAAATGGTATATTTTAAATAACAGTTTAAGATGTCTTAAAAGCTATCTATCGCCGTCAAAAAGTGAAAGGCTGGAAGACGATAATAATGATAATCGACTCAAAGTGACATGGTGGCGGAGGTGTTTGCTTAAAGGCGCACTAAAGACGTTTTTGAGATCGTCTGTTCTTGGTGTTAACTCATCCTACAGGATCTTAGCATCCCAGAAATCGAAACACTATGCTCGTGCGACGTTTATTTACCTACTAAACTTGTGATCGAAGTTCGTGCCACGCCCCTTTCGGAGCGAAAGGCGGCTTGCGATTGGCTGGCGCCCGCCCGTCGTCACGCCGCCGGCGCCTCCGCTGGATTCTGTGCTCCAGATTTTTCCGCTCAGAAAGGGGCGCAGCACGAACACATTTTTAGTAGGGAAATAGACATCGCACGAGCATATTTTTTGATTTCTAGGATGCATGGAGCGCGTAAGATAAGTTATCACCAAGAACAGATGATCTCAGGAACGTCTTTAGTGCTCTTTAATGCATCAATATTGGTGACACTCGATAAAACAAAATGCCATTTAGGTGGCGATTAAGCACATATTAAGACCATAGTTATTCATATATTAAAAGCAATGCGACTACCAAGGATTTAAAACGGCAATTAAGGCCAGTATGTGAATCATCACCTAAAAAGAGCAAAAAAAAAGTCAGATGGACGAAATAAAAGGGACGATACAGGGCGACCTGTGTCGTCCGCTCTCTGTCGTTCGTGTTTCATTTCATTTATTGGGCATTACATAAAGTGTGTGTCTGTGGGAGAGGGGGAGATGTGAGCAACCCTTACAAAAATCATCGAGTTTCAATTGAGTTTATAATGTACTCTCTAATAATGCACTAGAAACTCAATTGAAACTCAATGATAAATTTGTAATGGAAGAATAATATAATAATTTGAAACACAAAGAAACAAAGTAAAAACCTAACCAAAAATATAGCAATAAGAACCGCATACAGTGACAATCTGGTAGGACAGTGGTGGTTAGCAGAAGTATAAGGTGACTGACTGGCGAAGAATTGATGGGTCTTAAACAATTACTATTTCATTGGGGAGGAAGTTCTTGATGGTTATGATGATAATGCAAATAATGCAAAGGTGCAAGTGAGCTGGACAAGAATAACGACGATATTCCCTGGAGAAGGGGAACAAGGGGAACGCTTGCACCTTTGCATTAATAGCATTACCATCATAACCTTAATATGCAGGCCGTTCACCCTTATTGGTGTTAGACTGGTGGCAGTTGTTAAAACCCGTTTGTTCTACTAATATCTTAATCATGGTTAGCTCAGTTGGTAGAGCTTTCCACTGGAAATGGAGAGGTCCCTGGTTCGATACCAGGACCAGGCGTATTTCAGTCGCGTACCAGTCACCCAGCTGTGTTCGGAGATTTGTGTTTGTCCGTTGTTGCCCTTGTTCCCATCCTCCAGGGATTATTATCGTTATTTTCTGTCCAGCACGCTTACACCTTTGCATTAATTGCATTATCACCATAAGAAATGCAGAGGTCTCCGGTTTGATACCAAGACCAGGTGGAGTTTTTCAGTCACGCACCAAGTCGTCTAGCTGGTTGGAAATTTGTGTTTGTCTTTTGTCCCTCTTGTTCCTGTTCTCCAGGAATTATTATCGTAGTCCCAGGTGGTAATAGCCTGTGGAAGAAATTAGGTATTAAAGGCTAGTGTTTTACCTGCTATACGTTTGATTCAGCGACTGTGATTGAAGCGAGATAATACCCTATCTGGAGGTAAAAGAAGGGTATCATATGAACTTGTGTTTTAGTGGTAAAATTTATAGATGAGACTCATTCGAGAAGTTTGTCTACGAGTAGATAGTAATGGAAGCTTTAGGATTTGTTCAAGCTGCGTTGCACTGACGTCGTAGGAATGTTGATGTAATAAATCGAGCTGCACGGTTTTAAATTGCTTCTAGGTTATCGGCGAACGTAGGCTCGTGAACGATGCCAGATGGACGATGCATATTCTAGTTTTGGGAGGACAAATGTTATGTCGGCCAGTTTTATTAGGTTAGAGGGTGCTGATTTCAGGTGGCGTTTTAAGTATCCGAGGGTGCGTGATGCTTCAGCTCGTAATAATGTCGATATGCTGAATCCATGAAAGTGAGGGTACCAAACGAACGCCAAGGTACTTATAAAATGATACAGTGCCGATTACAACGCCACGTAGAGTGTATGAATGAAGAATAGTAGATTTGTTTCGTATGAACAATATAAG
>JAZHYW010026602.1:0-26351 GCA_037355805.1 Ixodes ricinus
ACATGTATTTAGAGAGGTATTTTGTTATGCTCGTGACCTCGTTAAGCTGCACTCAAATTTGACAAATTCTCTGCAATTTATCTTGCTCTTTTGTGGTGAAGTAAGGACTCCCGGCATACAAAATCAATTTTTGGATGTGGAAGCTCGGACTCCTTAGCGCACTAGCATGAAGACCAGGTCAACATCAGACTTATTCTGCAGAATTAAAATCTAACGCTCAAGAGCTATTGATAAATTAATGGGCTAAGCGAAAACATAAGACGAAAAAGCGCGACGCCAAAGCATTACGCCCGAGCGAAAAAGCCGCTAAATTTTGCCGACGATGCCTAGCGCTCCAAGTTTAGTGCATTTTGTGGACTTGGCACATTTCGATCTTTGGTAGTTATTACAATAGTGTCACTGCCGCAGAAGGTCTGCCTCGCAGTTTGCGCGTAACTCTCATTGGCTAGCGTCAGCGATCGCGTGACCAAAGCAATAACCAATGGCGTTCTATCTGAAGGTTGCGGTGTACGTCTCGAATTCATAAAAAGTACACCCAGATTTACGGAGCCAAACATGTACTGTATGTATGATGAAGTTCTTTTGCGCATGCATACAAAGTTCTGGCTCAGGCTGTCATTGCTGTCGTCCTTCAGCTGTATTCATTATATTACAAAATTTTAACAGGCGATTACGTTTATCTCCTTGCTTTCTGTTTCCGTCTCCTGTGTGTCTCAAAGCTCTAAAAAGAGCTCACCAAATGACATGTACATAAAAACCCACCAAAAAACATTGCAGCTCTAGCGACCAGAAATGGTTTGATGGCTTTATCAAGAAATACTTCTTTTTGTTTCGTCTTTTTAATCACGCCTTTACAAATGAATGTTTGACACGAGGAAAGCGAATACGGGTCAATAAACCCGCAAGAGTTATCGGGCAGAAACACGAAACATTAAATGCGACTTTCGCAGAAGACTGTCTCGCTACGCGTCGTGTTACGAAGGCGGCGATTGGCCGCGCATACTTTCGGACGAATACATTTATGAGGACGTCGCAAATACCCAGTGCCAGAAGCTTTAACGATGTAATAACGCGTGCAACAAACTCTAAGCAAACGCGTGATGTCATTCATGACGATAAATGTTTAGGAACTGCGAAGTCCAAATGCATAAATGAAGTCGGCGTCGCACCGAATTTCCGATGTGGTGACTGCGAAGAGAAAAGGGTCCGAAAAAAGAAAGATCGTTTGTCAACTCCTTGGCCGTTGTCTCAAGGATCTCTAGAAAGAGCTCATGTTTATTTCATGGCGTAAACACACCGACAGTGTGGCGCTCTTCCCAACGACCGTCTTCGCAGCCTTCGCAAAGGAGGCTGTGCGAAACGATAACGTCGCCTCGGCCGGACCTCGGGATATTACTGTCCAGTTTTTATGAGGAGCGCCTTTTTACGCATAATCGGTGGCCGTTGTAGGGTCGACGCAACTGGCCGCTTTTATGCTGGGGTCGTCGGTGCACGTGACCTCTCTGTGCGGGCTACGTTCCCGCAGTATGGCGAAAGTGCCTCCTTGTAAAGACGCCATGCCATTGAGAGAAAACTTACACGGCACAGATCAAAATAAGCTTCAAGTATTCATTCAGTTTTGCTGGAGTGTTTTAGGTGTTTTTCGTTTATTCGTAGTGGCACTCCTTAATGATTTTAATATTTTATTTTTTGTGTGTGCATGTGCTGTAGAGTCATCAGAGTCTTCTGCCTTTGAGAAACTGTTTGCCAAAAGGCGCAGCGCCATGTTAATGTGGAGATCCGACCGATTTAGTTCGTGACTAATGATAACAAAAACCCAAAGCTAAACGAAGCGAGTACGCTCCTTCTGATAGCTCAGAGCACTGCATTCATTTGTCTTCGTGTTTTTGTGTGCTGTTTCGTTAAGATTGCTCGCCGATTTATAAAACCCCAAAAAGTGTTTGACGCATAAAGGTTAACTGAAAACTGTCTCATTAAAAAGCTGTGCTGTCGTTTAGAAATGCTTTTTCGAAGATTTACTTTATGGTGCTAGGGTAAATCTGCTCCAGAAGGCTCAATGTATCGCCCCTTGTTACATCCTTTCAGTGACATGAGATTGGTCGCTTACGCGGTCCTGCAGAAAGCGTTTCCCTAGTCGTTTTCAAACGGGAATTCCTCAAAGTATAAAATAAACGTAGTGAAAAGGCTGTGTTTCATTCAAATAATAACAAAAACTATTTTCGTTCATTGGCTCTAGACTCTGTGCGATACTCAAAAAGCTCACCGACAGAGAAACGTAAATGTGCGGCTAGTGTTGAACCGCGAAAATGGGGCACTTCATTATATCCTTGCCGGCAATGCGTTGTCATTAGTTTCTTCCGAGAATTCTAATTACTAAACTTTGCTTCGTCAAAGATATCAAGAGTTCGCTGGCTAAGCTAGCTCGCATTAAAAGAAAACACTGCCTAGAGTGTGGACATCTTATCACATTTTGCTGATTCTAAGCGAAATTGAAATCACAAGCAACGAAAGAGCAGAATGAGTGGCTCCCTCCTCAAAGAAAGTACAAGCAACCTTGACTAATAATAATAATCGTTTATTTCACCCTAAGATTTTTATGGTGGTGATCAGGGACAAAAAGCTGTAGGGAAAGAGCTTGACGGGTCCCCGACCGCCTACAAGCAGCAGAGCAGCGTGATTCTCACAGTATAAAATACATACAGAGCACAAGCTATAGAAAGGATAGCAGAACAGACCTTTGTCATCACACACTTTGTTAAGGCTGATTCACAGGATTGTTAACTTTTTGTCACTTTGCTAGTTTTTGAAAAAAGAAAAAAAAACGTTATCAATCGCGACATAACTAATAAAAACAGGAGAAAAGGATTTATGCACACGATCGACATCATACAGAAGGGTCCAAATATCCTTGACAGATAATTTCTCCCAATCAAAGTTTTGTTCGGGACATAAATTTAATAATTTCAGAATAGTGTATCACGAGCATTTGTGTACCGTAGTTCGTTCTGGGAGTGACCACCTCCCAACAGCTCGCAAAACGAGTGGGATAAGGATGAACATATTGGGAAAGGCGTCCAAGGCTCACTAGAAAGCTAGTATTTCTAATTTCTTTCACTTTTAGAGTAGTGGAAAGTCTGTAGTCGTAGAGAATATATACTAATAATTTGGAACTTCTTGAATAGATTGGCTGTAGGATGATCAAAATCTACATTCTGCAATTGCCCTCACGACTTTTTTTTTGCAAAGAATTTATTTTATCAGGATTTGTTAATGTCGTCTTACCCCAGACTAGTTGGCCGTAAACTTAATGGGAATATCCTGGGAAGAAACAGCGGCAAAGAAACTTGGACAAGAGTAAAGGAACAAACACGACAGGACGGCGCTGAACTAACAACTGTTGTTTATTACACAAATTCGGAAGGAGGAAAACAAGAAGCATCTTAATCAGATAAAAATTATACAGACACACACAAACGTGCCAACCGATCAGCATAATATGTCGCAATAGGCCCAATCAGTGTTTACACAATGCCCGTCATGGTCGATCGCAGGTACCCGAACTCTTTGTCAGATAACGCCACTGACGGTTCGCTGACGCATCTCCCGCCAAGTTCTGAGATAAAAAAGGCTTCGATGATTTCCCTTGTCACCCTGTCTCTATGCCTATCCAAAACAGTGACTTGACTAAAATTAGGCTCGCACTTGCAGTCCCTGCAGTGTACGGGTAGCAGCCCGCCGACTGTAGCCCTGAGTGAATACGCGTGCTCCCTAAGTCTATCATTAAGGCAGCGGCCCGTCTGTCCAACGTAAACCTTGCCACAAGACAAGGGGATCTTATAGATCACACCTGACACACAGGCCACAAACGGCACTGCGTGTTTTTTGGTGCATTTGTTTTTTGACCGGTTTTCGGCAACAGCACCCACCTTAGCACATATCTGACCCATTTTTTGTGGGGCAGAGAACACAACCGGGACACCATAGCGGCCTCCGACATGTTGTTAGGTTATAGGAAGACCCTTGTTTGTGAAGTTCGTTCGATCAGCGCACCGCTGCTTAATGATAGACTTAGAGCACGCGTATTCACTCAGGGCTACAGTCGGCGGGCTGCTACCCGTACACTGCAGGGACTGCAAGTGCGAGCCTAATTTTAGTCAAGTCACTGTTTTGGATAGGCATAGAGACAGGGTGACAAGGGAAATCATCGAAGCCTTTTTTATCTCAGAACTTGGCGGGAGATGCGTCAGCGAACCGTCAGTGGCGTTATCTGACAAAGAGTTCGGGTACCTGCGATCGACCATGACGGGCATTGTGTAAACACTGATTGGGCCTATTGCGACATATTATGCTGATCGGTTGGCACGTTTGTGTGTGTCTGTATAATTTTTATCTGATTAAGATGCTTCTTGTTTTCCTCCTTCCGAATTTGTGTAATAAACAACAGTTGTTAGTTCAGCGCCGTCCTGTCGTGTTTGTTCCTTTACTCTTGTCCAAGTTTCTTTGCCGCTGTTTCTTCCCAAGATGTTCACCTCAAACCAACTAGCCCAACACGTCACATTGTTTAATGGGAATAGAACACGGAGTTATATATTAATAATTTAACTTTTTTGGCAGGACATAGCGGTTCCGATTTAGGTTGGCACGCCCTTCCAAGATATCTTATACCTTGTTAAGACAACGCCTCTTCTTTGCTTAGTAGTCTGAATTACATATAAGAGGTGCAATTATACCCCATGTTACGAAACGAATCAAACAAATTCATCACATAAATATTATGCTTTTGAGACTTTTCTAGCCACGTTTATTTGAAGAATAAACACATATTTTTAAGCGACGACGCTCCGTGTTCTGAGCATCGCGGTAAACATTTTACTTCTCTTCGCACTTCATTGCTTTTTTTTTTGAACCTCGAACTGCGTTGGCGCGCCTGTTTTTAAAATATTTTTAAGCATCCCGAATATTTTTTCACCTGGCGCTTTTCTTGGTCCAGCCTCCCATTTTAACGTAATGATGTCAAAAATTAGTTAAAAGCTGGCTTAGCAGTTTGAAGTATTGTTTCTAAAATTGCTTTTCAGCCAAGCTGACTTTGCCAGATGTTTTATCTCTCTTATTATTGTACATCTTATCGTACTCTGAATATTGTCACCCTATCATGTATGTCGGCATAGCTAGAGGTACCTTCCTTCACGCAATATGCCCTTCGCAGCCGTTTGCGCCATTTAATCCTTCATCAGAATGGTGTCCTATAAAGCGGACCACAGGGGTGTATACTAAATAAATTTAGAGCCACCGAAGGCCCTGCAAAATGCCGGAGCACGAGAACGAGCTCACGAATGGTACGTAATCTCTACTGAATAATAATGAAATCGGCAATGACACAGGTAAAGGAGCTGTAATATTATTGTCGAAATAGTTATTAAGTTTTTTTCTCTAACCAAATGAACAGTTCATTATAAACTCGCAACAGTTACTTGTGGACAAATACAATTTAAGAAAGGAGCCTGTACAACTTGCAGAAGGAAAAACAAAACACTGGCGCGAACGCTGGATGTTTTTCTCTTTCTCGTCTGCAAGTAATCAGCGGTGCGCCATGGTCTATCAACTCGCGCGTGCTGTGCAAATATGTGTTAGCACCCCCAAAACGAACACAGACAAGCGAGGAGAACGAATAAAAAGAGGCAGGGCTACGTTTACTGCACAAGCACATTTCTCCCCGTTTTTTATTTCTTTTTACTTCTGCCAATTCATTCCTTTGTTTGTCAAAGTCGATTGGTCTGGCTGGCCAATTTGCGAGCGCGGTCGGAGGAAATAACTTCCGCTCAGCGAGCGCGACCACTTCCGGAAACTGCAACCCCTCCTTCCCTCAGCAAAGGCAGTTTCCCGTCTAATCACGCTCACGCACGCACAGTACAACGCTTGCACACGCACACGCGCACTTTGGCGCACTAGCATGTACGTACAAACTCGATGCTAGTCCACCGTCATTAGGGAGGAACCGTTAGGAACGCTGGATTCGCTGCCAATTAGCGACCACAGAGCCGTTGATCGCGCGGTGGTGACACAGCGAACCAACGCGGTGACTGATTGTTCTTCTTGATTTGGGTTTCGGTCGGCTGTGCTTTTCGTTTTTATTTTTGTTTTTCTTCAGCTTTTGCTTACGTTGTATTATGTTTTATTTATGACGCTTCTTGTAGAGTTAGGAAAAATCAGACCGGCTCGTAGCGTCACCTTGCGATAACCGACATTCCATGTGTTCATTCCTAATGTTAAGGCTTGCCGCTGCGTCTACTAACGGCTTGTCATTAATTGAAGTAAAATGAATGGCCGTAATTGTCAGTTAATTTTGACCTGTGTTACTTCTTAGCAGCTTCTCTTAAATTGCAAAGCTATTTTGATTGCATAGTGCCAAATGCATAGTGCCAACGCAGTTTTTTCCACCAAAACTGCAATTAATTTCAGTCTATTGAAGAAACAAGTATCAAAGTCTTGGAATGTACTGTAAACTATGTGTTTTCAGGAACAGTGATAGGAACAACTAGGATAATACTTGTTTGCCTTCGTCTTGGGTTTTAGAAATGTTCAACTTTACCAGATTGCCTGCCTTACTACGTTATTTTCAATCAACTATATCAATTTTTTTTACTTTGACCTGTTAATGATGCGTGACTACTTTTAAGCTCCACCCTGATCTACCGAACCTGCTTGTGAATCTAAGCCACTTCTTTGTAATTGCAGAAATGGAGTGCCACCCTCGCACACATTCAAAGCGCGCAAAAATAAATACGAAGAAACCAGCTTTCAGGTCTGTTTGACAGTTTAAGTGGAGGTAAACTAGTCGCTTATAATACGCACTATGGAGTTAAGCCCTGGTATATATATTTTGTTTTAGTTAAGATAAGTCAGTTTGTACAAAGCGTATATCCAGTAGAGCTACTATCCGCAAAGTGAATGAAATTCACGTCAACCAATTTGTTCGGGGCTGAGTGGACGGCAAACTCACTCCACAAACGAGTTCGCAAAGAGGACGGCGGTCGATACATGTGCTCGCTGGCACTCCGTCACTCTGCCCCCGTCGAACGACCACGTATGCGATTGTGCGCACGCGCACACAACACCCGCTCCATTGGGCACTAGTGGTCCAGCTCTCTTAATGCTGTCTAGCTTTTAGTCTGAAGCGTTCAGGCCGTTTGACATCATAACAAAGACACACGCGCAGCACGCTGGTTTCCCGACAGTCGATAACTCGCCTCGGGCCGTTCACCGCGCGACACAATTAACCTCAACATCACCTCGACGTTCTGTCAGAATTTACATAGACAGGTTTGCGACGAACGCAAAACTTCGTTTGAACACGAGACAAAGTTCACCCTGTTATTCTTCAGACCAGCGCAGCGCTTCAATGAGCCGGCAAATTTATTTAAATGAGGACGACTGATAATTTTGTTTCACAAAATGTGGGATTCATTCAAGTGCTCCTCTAGGAGGTTATTCGAAATACAGTAAATAATCATACTTTATATAATGGTGGAACTTTTTTTTTTTCAAGAGTGGTTGATTGTGGTCTTTTATTTTTTTCACTGAAAGAACGTTTTAAAGAGCAGCCTCTTTTGGGACAGAATGCAGCGAGAGCGAAATAGACAGTTGTAGTAGCGTTCTGAATGAGGGTTGGATGAGCGATGCATATACATATATTTTAGACAAAATGAGCATGGCACACATTGAGAGGCACAGTAGGCGCGACCGATTCTTTAACGAATATTTTCCCTCATTTGAAATATTGGCATCTACTGCAGTGGAATGCGCCTATGTGCGTTTGCACTTGAGGCAGTAAAAGGTAGTTCCAAATTCAAATACGTAGAAGTGCTGTTGCGGAATGCTCCTTCTCCGCGATATCTATGTCGCGTACCGCGAGTTTAAAAGGCTTTGGAGAATCTAAATATGTCTCACATGTTCACGATCTTCAGGCTTTTTTACGGCCATTATTTCAACTGTCTGAAAAAATAGAGATATTAAAAAGAAAGTTTGTCTTTTTATTACTGGTTTATTTAAACACTGCGCAAGTTTTAGTTCATTCTTTTTTGTAATTTCTTTTGTTATACTTTTGGTTAGAGGTTTGCCCTAAGAAGGATGGAGCAAACTATAAAATAAACAAAATTAACCTTGTATACACCGCTAGAAATACGACGAGCCACGGAAACAGTGACAAAGCAAAACATATCGTAGATAAAAAAAGAAACTGTACTAGGAACTGATTGAAATTAGTTGACTGAAAAATTGCTTCAGGGGGAGAGTTTTATTTCAGATACGTTACGAGTCATAAAAGAACTGTTCTCGAACGCATTTGTTTTGTGTCGCGTTTGTTTGAAATGTTACCTGAAATGTTACCTGAAATGTCGTATTTCTTTAGGGCTTAAAGTTTCAAGAAATTACGTCTACTTCACTTAAAAGATATTTCCTAGAAATACTATGGCGGCTTATTACCCTTCATACTTCTAAATACGACATTTGGTTGTCTGTGATAACCTTAATGAGACAGATCAGGCTTGTATATTTACCACGGAATAAATTAAACACCTGCCTTCAAATAAGCTCAAGCAGTTTAATGCCATTTTTAGTGCATAGATCTTTTATAATTAGACTTTACGAGTGGTCAGACGTAAAAATCAAGGTGGTCGTAATAATCTGAATTTTTATAGATTCCCTGAATCAAATTAGAAAGGAACTGCCCGTGCCCGTGGAAAGCTTGTTACGAAACTGTGACGCTCTCAGCTAGGCGTGGATGATGTTTGTGTTGAGAAAGTATACCGGCTGGGCAAATTGTCTGCTGATCGGAACCGCCCAGTCATTCCCAATTTTTGTTTTCTGAAAGACGAAGATTTTTCAATTTTTTAATGCTCGTGAACCAAAAGGCAAAAATGTAATCATCTCGGAAGCCTTGTCGGACTAGGTTCGGGCTATCAAAATGATACTGTGGGAATATACGAGAGCTCATCATCGATTATAATGCATTGTGATATTGAAACACGACTGTTTATGTATGATGAAGTTAAACTCGCGTGGCATGACGAAGCAAAGTGGGTGAACCAGCCTTGACTGCCTAAGACACAAAAAACTATCGCGCTTATAAACTTTAGAAGTTTAAAAAACAAGGTTGACGAGTCCCTGGGACCTGTTAACCTGAAAAAGTCACAAGTTGTAATTAAAACAAAGGCACGGAGAAATTATTCATCATGAAGTCTTCCCTAAAACTCCTCATGTTATAGAAAAAATAGAAGTTCCCACAGAGGAGATCTTTTTGTTCTTGCTCATGAAAACAATAAAGCATGAAAGCATTGAATGCAGTTTTAAACAAAAACAGTTAAAGTACTTGGTATAAATAAAAAAAAGGTGAAGTGCTTATCGCCGGTACTTTTTCTAGTCGATCAGGTACTCAACCGAATGATTAAGCCTTTGTCTAGAAATATTGCTACATTTTGTTGTGCTAAAATTATGATTGGAGGTGACTTCCCGCTGACAGCAATTGAACGAAATGGGAATAATCACAAAAGTGGCGTGGGAGGATATCTTTACACTGAGCTTTTTTTAGTCTAATAGATTTGGGCGCTTTTTAACGAGATGTTTTTGAGCTGAGGTCGTATTTTTTATTTTCCATCTATCGAACACCCCAGACATGATTTCGTACACCCACGTTATTTCTGGCATCGGCGACCGTAAAGTAGTTGTGGCATATGTAATACTGGAAGTACCAATGTTGTCGAGTCAAAACCACTTATGTTGTTTTTATATAACAAAGCAAACTACAATGGTCAGACATGCGCCTTACATTCATATTTTTAACCTTTGAGACGTTCGTCGAAGATCTGAGTATCGAGGAACTCTAGTTTTCGTTTAAGAAGAAAATTGATAAGTTAACCAAACACTTCTTTCCTTCGCGATTACATTCGCAAGTGTGATCGCAACAAGCCTCGAATATTGCGCCATATGCGCAGCCTGGTTTAAAAGAAGAGCAAAACGTACCTTAGGCAACACTCACCCGACTTACAGTTGATATGGCCAAGTTAAACGAACTTACTGCATCCGTCAAAACCAAACTTCAATCGATAAAACATTTAAATTTTGAAACTTAAATGGTAAAAACTATTAACAGAATTCTAGAAACTTGTGCGCGAAATTGAACGACGTAATATCTCTGTCCCACCATAAATAAATAAAATTTAATACTGTCACCCATCATGGTGGTGACAGTATTGTTCGAGATGATGTGAATAAAACCGAACAATTGAATAGTTTTAATCCGTGTTCGACGCTTCCACTGTGACCGATGCGATGCTGTCGATCGCCTTCGAAGTAGAAGGAATCAGAAAACTTCTAAATGAACTGGATAGAAGCGAGGCCATTGGTCCCGACGACATTTCTCTCTGTATTCTGAAGTCATGCTGTGATATAGTTTTCTTTATATTTTACGTACTGTTCGACAAATCCCCAAGTACGGCCTCGATTACCGTTATGTTGGAAGCTTGGTCCGGTTGTCCCGATACACAAAGGTGGTCCCAAAAACGTGCGAAAAAATTACCGTCCAATTTTATTAATCTAGTAGGCATGTAAGTTCATAGAAAACATTTTATGTATGACGCATAATCAACCACGTAATTTTTCTTGAAACATTACATTCATCCCAATATGGCTTTTGTCAATGTTATTGCTGTGTTACAAGGCAAACTGAATTCGTTATTACGATATTACGCAAATCGGCTGAACCTCTCGATGAGCGTAATATCGTTGGTTTGTATTTTCCTAAATTTTAGTAAGGCGTTTGATATTGTCCCTCATGATTTGTTAATAGCGGAACTTCAGGGTTATAAAATTGATAGTAGGGTGGTAGATTGGATACGCGAATACCTGTCCCACCGTAAACAGTATGCCGTGCTCAATGGTTGTGCTCCTGAATGTGCTGGCGTGACATCGGATGTCTCACAAGGATCTCTCCTTTAGCCGCCATTGTTTCTGTTGCACTTGAACGATACCGTCGATGTTGTGGCATCTAGTGTTCGTATCTCTGCAGCCGATTGCCTTGTTTATCAAACGTTTCGAACATGCGACCGCGTCAGCAATCTTCAGGCGAATAATAATGCCAGCATAGATTGGTGCGAGTTGTGGGAAACGAATATTAAACTTAAGAAAACTGTTAATGTCCCAGTTACAAAACAATGTGTTTAATTCAACAGTGCTTACAGTAATAATGGCGAACAACTTAATAATATGCATGGGTACAAATACCTGGGTGTATAACTAACTTCAAACCTGAGTTGGAAGAAACACGTCGATTTGTAGTGCTTATAACATCTCAAAAATGCTCGGCTGCCTCTCTCGTAATTTTAAGTTTGTAGCGCATTTCCTGAAAAGAAAAACGATTTCTCGCATGTCCGCTGAATTTTGAATTAGGCTTGCACTCTATGGGATCTCATATACTGTTGTTCGGGAAACAATTAGCTTGAAAAGGAACAAAACCTGGTCGCCCATTTTCTCTTAAACGATTATGCCAGGCAACTCAGTATGACAGGAATTAAAGAGAGCCTAGGATGGAGGAAGTTGAGCTCTAGAAGAAAGGCCTTCTACTCATATTGTTTCATTACACAATTCACTGTAGAACTATAGAAAGAGCGAGCTACCTTCACCCACATCATTTTATATCGCTAGAAAAGGAACACCTTAACAAGGTACACGAATTCCGTTGCAGAATTCTTGTCTTTAGGATCTCATTTTGTTCCCTAAAACCATATGGGATTGGAACAAACTGCCTGTTTATTTAGAAATGACGTCATAGTGATTTTAGTTTTTTGTATTTGTTTCATAACAACCTGCTGATCGTTATAGTAGGTGTTGTATAATACAAAATGTTTAATGCTGTTGTAAATGTTATATTTTTAGTTTGTATAACTATTACACCCTCAGTCCCAAATATTTTACCCTCTACTGTAATGCCTGTTAACGCTGTAGGTACTCGAATAAATAAATAATTAGTAAGGATAACTCCTTCATTGTTACGAATAATAACACCGGAAATACTAGAACTATGAAGGTAATACTGAAATCGCCTGATATGTTTTTATGCATGACTAGTGAAAGCTGTTTTTTTTAGTATTCACATCTCTATGAAATTAGTTCCATTATTGTTAAATGTGAACAATATATTCTAGAGGTACATGATGATCTTTGCCGACGTTTATTTTCTTAATAACAATGCGTTTTGAGCGAACAGTCTTATAGACACCAATTGAGGTGGCCCCAAGACTGTTTGCGGATAAGTATATCTAAATAGGTATCTTATGCTTATAAAACATAAATCATACTTTCGCGTATGCTCGTACATAAAAATTACGTTGGACCACAGGCATGAAGGCTATATTACTAACATCAATAGTGCCCTCTAAACTAAATATAGCTACTGAGACGAAGAGCTTCCAAATCCTGTCGAGGCTTCCACATGTGCGTTAAAGGAACATTTGCGATCGTTTGAGCGTCTTAAGATGGCTTCCAGTGGCCGGGTAAAATTGAAATTCCCCGAGGCGAGCTTTCTCCTCTATCGAGCCCACTATCGGAGGTTGCTAGAAAATTCTCTGACCTAGAATGCGTCCACTTATCGACTCTTGCGTGCCACCGCTCCATTAGGCCTATTCGGCGGTGATGAAAGCACACTCCACACAAATTGGTTTCCGAAACTGCCGCTGGAGGGCGCGGGCGATGTCACGTAAAGCGCGCCGTCAAACGCAGAATCGTCAGAGTGTCAAGACACTAAACCCGTAGGCTGGCTTCTTCCGAGTCTTGTGGTGAAGCGTACTTTTTTCTTTTACGTTACTAGTCGGCTTACTATGAAGCTTTGGAAGAGTCTCTGCATATTATATACTCACCGTGAGTCGATCGATCAAGTCGCCTTCAAAATAAGCCTCTCTGCTTTTGAAGCAGCTCGTCTCGGCGGAAAAGAAATCTGTTCGCGCTAAAGCTGCTGAACATTTTTGAAATCGGTAAAAAAAAAAAAAAAAAAACGCTACGAACATTTTTTTTGTTTTGTTGCGAAATTGACTTTTAACAGATTACGTGGTAAGCTGTTAGGTCCTCTTCAGTAAAGCAGTCTCGGTGAGCAGAAAATTCCCGCGCGACCGCATGATCGATGGGAAAGAGTTAGTAAGTTTGTGACATCGCGCGTGTTGTGTAATGTCATATTGTAAAACGGTGTCACGTTCATAAATCTTGAAGATAATTACCGCCGTATGATTAGATTACACATATAAACAGAATGCCATATGATTTATGAGATGGTATAATTAGGGGTGTGCAAGTAGTGGTGCGAACCTGATCGCGGGGATCTGCGTCTGTGCAAAACAAGGTTCTGCGCAGGCGTGTTCTATCATTATTTTTCGGAGCTAGTCTCTTGGAATAGGACGCATTGTACTCCGTTTATTTCTAAATTCGACTGCGGTCAATACTACAGTCACGTGGAGCAAATCATGCAGCGCAAAAGTGCCTCGTCACGGCACTCGTCGACATTGTGCTTTAGCTATAACCGGGTCAACCAATCAGGCGAAGTAGGAAGCGCAGGAT
Source organism: Ixodes ricinus (assembly GCA_037355805.1). Taxonomy (NCBI): domain Eukaryota; kingdom Metazoa; phylum Arthropoda; class Arachnida; order Ixodida; family Ixodidae; genus Ixodes; species Ixodes ricinus. Next base: position 13,600 of record JAZHYW010026602.1, read on the forward strand.
CACGGCGGATTTCCCGTGCTTGATTGGATTGGCCCGTGACAGGAGATGAACAGAAACTTCGAGCGCCATGATGATACAATTTTGGATCCGCTTAATTGCCTCCATCGTGTCTTAGCGTTGCCTGTGATCGGACTTAATATGAAACGGAGTATCAAAGGATTTGCTTGTTTTCACATTGCGGACTCCACGAATTACTCTGCATTGTTCGATACATATCGTCGCTCGCGCATCTCCAGTTAAAAAAAGCACTTATCTCGGTTTAGGAAAAGTGTATGGCGACCTAATGTACTGGGTGTCTGCGACAAATCCGAATCCTGTTCTTCGTACCGCATACATAAACTAGACTTCGCGGAGAACTCAAGCTCCGTCACAAAGTTTCAGCACGAACCGTTATCTTGTTCAAAGTTATAAGCGATTTTCTGAATCGCTTATAACTTTACAAGATGTCATTGTGTTGTCCCAGTGTTAATTGTTTGTTCTTTCTTCATCAATCAGTTGTTTTAATAGTTGATTGAAATGTGAAAAGCGTATCTAAGGTTCATTGATGTCGATCTAAGTCGAATTAAACGTTTGGTACACACTTCGTAAACAGCTTCTTAAAATGAACTGGTTTTGAGACGTATAAGATAATTCGGAGCGCAAGTTCGTCTGCTTGTTGCACAGGGGTTGCCGTGATGTCAGAACGCCGCTGTTCTTATTGGCTGATTGAAAAATAAATATAGTGAGTAGACCTCGAGGCATCTAGCATTGACGTCTACCTCCTATCATTTCAATCAAAACCAATCAGAGTTCAGCGTCGTTCTGACGCCATCGCAACTCCTGCGCAAGAAGCAGACAACTTGCTCTCCGGATATAGAAACGGGTTCATTGGGTTTCTTGGCGTGATCTTATACAAACAGAAAAGAAGTAGCGTGTAAAGTGGCCATGAGCGAACACGTCGTGTTACGATAGTACACAGTGTCTTAACGTATCTTTATGTGATAATACTCAATTTATATTCCCGTTAGTTTTATATTGATGTCCAGATTAAAATTTCGAAGGAGCCCTCTCTGGTACAGGTTGCTAATGATATTCCACATCAGTCGTACTCTCACGCAGGCTCACTTTCAATCCTGCAGCTATAATTTACTCGCCAACGCGCGGTTTAATGAGAAGTTAAGCGATGCGTGATCGTAGATATTTAACTAATTTATATTTATTTTAAATTAAGTTAAGGCTTCCGACGTTCGTTATTTGCCCGAATTCACGAGTCAACGAGCAAGCAGAGGAAAATTGATGCCTTAATTTCCAACATGAGAAATTGACTTTGGATCATCATAGAGCAAAAAAGACAGAGTAAGAAATAGGATGAACAGTAGTTGTGTAATTATTAGATTGTTGATTTGTTTTTGGGGGTAGTTGGCTCAAATGCTATGACGCCATCTGGGCTAATGTAATTTTTACTCGAAGTAGGATGAAAAGCAGGCGCACAGAGAACGGGCACAAGTTCCAATACATTCAAAATGAAAGTGTTGAGGACGAGATATTCAGTAGTAACTGAATTCGAAGATGTAAAAAAATTAAAAAGCGCAAACTGAAACACGGTCAAAATAAGAACCACGTATGGCGAAGAAAAACAGGGTGTTTGAGTTCGCGGCTTTTAAGCTCTTAAATTATATGAACCAACTAAACCCGACCAAAGGTTTATTGCATCGAACATTCACGTTTGCGAAGCAGAGGACTCCATGCCTCTAATAAAAGAGGACGTTTCTGGTAGGTGACTACCATTGTTTGAAAACAAAAATAGTATTATTTCAACCTAAGAGCGAGAAACTTTTATTAAAATTATATTTTATTGCGTTTCGCCGAATGTCGTAGATTGTTGTAAAAATACATTTAAAGGCTAGATGGAGCGGTTGTGCATTTGAGAAAGAAACACTTGAATTGCGTTCATTTGGCCGTTAGAATAACAGATATCACAATTATGTTTTAATGCGACGCGCCGGAGAGCCATAAGAGCAATTTCAAAATAGGGCTGAAGCCCCGCCTCCCTAGCCTTGGGCAGCCAAAAGATCCGTCGATGACGTCACGTAGAACGACTGTCTTTCGCAATTTCTCGCATTTAACAATACTTGCGGAGCAAATATTTTGGGAAATCGGGTTCACGGGGTAAAAATAAACTAGAATTCACTTCGAACTCATTTTTTCTTTTCAAGAAGCTCCGTAGCTTCTTTTAAATATTTAGTACAATTCAAATGCAGTTTTGATTTTTTTACTTGGATTTTGTCTGCTTTATGGGTCGCGATATCCATCGTTACTGCGAGGAACATCATATAGGCCTATTTATTTTTAGGTTAGGTTAGACCTATCAATCAATCAATAGTAATGACCAAAGGTGAGGTTAAAGGGGTACTCCGAGGATTTTGTGAGCTACCCAACTAACCATTTTTTAATTCCCTGCCTTTACCCTTTCCTGTATGTTATTTAGTATCTCGAAATCCATTATAGTTACCGTGAAATCGGAAAATAAAAATCACGCGAAAACCAACATTAAAATAAACCCGCACTTTTCAGTGCAGCGACGTCAGTGGCAGGCAGGCTTGCCAGTCGAGCAAGCAGTCTAAAACAAATGGACGATGCCAAGCATTTGTTCCGTGCTGGTGCGCGGGCACTGGGGCGAGCTTCCAAAACATTCATTTGACATCATGAAACTGCTTGGAATCAGTTGGGGAAAAATTCTGCAGTACAAAGAGTGAACCCCTTCCTTTCGCTGACGTCAGTTTTACGTTGTTGCTAGTAGAAACTTTCAGTTTGAAAATCACCATGAGGACCAAAATTGTAAATTCTATTACTTCGCGAACAAAAAAACAGCCAAATATTTTGATTGAATATTCGGACTATTAGTTCAGCTATGTTTATTGGTGTGTTTAGCAAATTTTCAGGCCAATCGGTGACTATGACAAAATCGCCGGAGCACCCCTTTAATGGGGATGTTTCAACAGCCTATGATTTGTTAAAAGTAAACATTTGGGCACTGAACTACTTTTTTTAGCTACAGTATAAAACTATTCATCTAGACGTTTGCTTCAAAACGTGTCCTTTATTGTTTATTATTGGCATGCTATGATTTTGGAAATTAAGCTCAATAACCTTAGTGTGTCTCTGCGAAAAATGGCACTACGGAGGGTTGGAAAGCAGATTTAAAGGGACACTGAAGTCGATTTAGAGATCGTCCTTTTGTAGTGACAACTCAATCTAGACGCTATACGCATTCTAACAAACCCAAAACCACAGCTGTGCGTAGCTTATTTCCTCGTTAAAAGCGTGTTCAAAGGTCGCGATACGCCCTTTTTGGGAAGAATTTTCTTCCGAGTAAAGTGGTCGACGAAAGGCGCTTGTCGGCGAGTTGCAAGCGATGGCTTCGCCCGCGGAGAAAAAGAGGAGTCTTATCCGAATGTGTACCTATCAGACTCTCTTCGAAACGAGTTATAATAAAATCATTCGGAATCTGCGCGTATTGTAGGGCTTTCATTAGTCCACACAATGTAGTCCACGAGAAAAAAAGAGTCCGCATGTTTTTCTATTGCCCTGAGATGAATAGGCGGTTTTGTAATATAGGACTTGGTATATGTGAGAACTAACACATTTTAAACAATATAAGAGGAAAAACGACCTTTTTCAAAAATGACTTCAGTGCCCCTTTAAGAGTGCAAACGATTCTACGGTACAATAGAAATTACAACTAAAGATGTAAGCTACAAAACGTTTAGAATAACAAGGACATGTTTTGTTCAACTGGGTTTCTATCAAACCTAAATCATGTAGTCAATAATCCTGAGAGCATGCAGTTTTGAATATTGCATGGTAATTATACAATATATATATAACACTCGCAATACATATAATGCAAGAAAAATGTTGCGTTATTATTAAGCTAATTTTTTATGTGTGTAGGTTGTGAGATTGTTAGATCTTATACTATGCCCGACTCGATCAAGCCACGCTCCAGTCGTTCCAATGAAAGTCACAAAGCACAGCAAGTTCAATAAAACGTTTTATCAACTCACATTCCGTCCTCCAATGTCCCGTTTTCGTCCGGTGGCAGCTGCAGCTGTACGGCTTCCTCAGTGATGACTTCTATTAAGACCCTCTACTGAAGTCTACCTAGGAGTCGAGACACTCTCCCCTCAAGACCTCCAGTTAAGCCTCCCGATAAAGACGCTACAGATATTATGCCTCAAAGACTCCTAACTCTAGACCCTAACTGATGATCGCGAAGTCAGTACAGTCTAGACCCCGACCTGTTATCTCCTTACGTAGCTAGCTCGACCCCCGTGTCTCCCGCCCCCAGTCGCTCCCACCAAGAATCTCACGCCCATGTAAGGCCACGGGTGAGCGTCACGGTGCCTGTCTGGCGAGAAATCCCGGCTCGGTACAGTAACGCAAACCTCAACGGATGTTCGTCGGTAGGCAAGCTGGGCATGCCGTCCTCGGTACTGTTTACGGGACGGGGCTCAAAGAGTCCCATACTGGCGGGGAACGTCGGCTTTGGCACTGGAGATGTTGGAGGAGTCAACAAGTGTTCACACCGACGGGTAACGTGGGTTTCGGCACGGGGCACGCGCAGGCAAAGCCAAAATTTCTCCACAAAGTCGAGCAGCCAACAAACACAAAAAAACACGAAGATATATTATAAAAACGCCAGGCAGCACACCAGAAAAGAAATAGTAAAAAATGAAGATAAAACAACAAAATAAAATAAAATAAAAGTAGTGTTTACAAAAATTTTAAAAATAACACAATTCTTTATTAGCAGGCGACGATACGTAAGAACATTTAGAAACGGGAGGCCGCTTTGAAGCCTTTGGCAGCGACGCAACAGCCGGCCATTCTTTATCTTTTCCAATTTTCGCAGAACTCCGCGCACAGACTTCATGACCTCGTAAAAAAGCGAACAAAAAAAAAGTGTAAGAAAAAAAAAAAGAAGAACAGAAGCGGTACAGCGACTGAGGTGACGGCTGTGGGAATTTCCTTGCTCTCGTCGACGATGAAAAAAGAAAAAGAAAAGAAGCCCATTTAGAAGAAGAGTTTCAAGCAGGTCGCAACTTGAGGTTCATAGTTCGTTTCCATAAGAGTTCGAGCGACTGTTTGCCATAGAAATTTAGAATAAAAAAATATTCGTAAGTTAATTGCGGCTCTGCTTTGTTGACGCATGTAAAGAAAGGCCTACAATGGCTTGCGACTCATTTTAAAAAGAAGTAACACAGTTTCTTTTTTTTTATAAGAGCGAGATTTGAATAGGACCCAGGCGACTGACGCTATTCTTTTCTGTACGACCAAATTTATCTCGACTGCACAAGATAGAGAGGGCTGAATTGAACTTCTGGTAACAAAGGCGACAATACACCGAGCTTTCAACTCGACACTTAGTTAACATAACGGATAGAAACCTAGCCATCTCTCGCCCTTTTGTTTATTTAATTTTATGACTGCATACCAATGACGCCTGGAAGGAATTACATTAGAAGTAAATATATAAGCCCATTGAAACAAAACAACGGATATGTCAAATATGCTAAACATTAAATAAAGAAATAATAAGAAAAGTGGGGTTTACTCTGGATGTCATTCACCAGCTCGCCTGCGTTTTAGAGCGCAGCTCTTAGGGGCTCGTTTCTGGGTTCAGCGGCGCCGCCGTCGCCGTCGGCGTTACCGCGCGCGTTGCATTATGGGAATAATGCAACCGGGAGTAACCGCGCGTTGCATTATGGAAAAAGTTCCCCGCTAAACTTAGCGGAAAAATTTCCCCACTAAAGTTCCTGCTAAATTTAGCGGGGAAACTTTCCAGCTAAATTTAGCGGGAAATTTTGCGAACATTTCCCGTTAAATGGGAGCGGACGAGAAGGGAGGGTACGGGCGGGGAGGAGATGCATACCCTCCCCTCCTCCTCCTCCTCTAGAGCAGCGCTCTAATTTCGCATTACAGATAATTGTAAACGTCTCATATTTTTTCCTATTTTCAATGGTTATATCTAATAAAGAGCAATATAGTGTCACGAATGACAATTAATGAGGCGACGATTGACTGAACGAAACTAAACGTTTAATGGGGCGAACTTGTGTGCCCAAAACAAGATATGAGATGGCTAGCGTCGCAGGCGTGGATGACGGAGTGTCTGCACGATCGAGCCCAGGGACGAGACTGACTGCGGGTTCTCCCCGCGGAGCCCCTTATGTACTATCTTGGACAATATGAGCTGAAACAGCGCTCCGGCCGGCGCACGGTACTACCTGCGCCGCCTGTCGCCTTGCTCCGCACACACGGCGCACCCTGAGGCCGAGATAAATTCTCACTTGCGCTCGCTGCGCCACTGCGCTCTTCCGGCCGTCTGCTAGCGAGACGGCGTGTGCGACAGCGGGCGTGTGTGTGGTAGGGCGGCAAGGGGGGGACAAAATATTACAGTTGTCGTCCCTATTTTTCAATTGTTATACTTCAACTCTATCGCGTAGAATCACGCATAGAAAACGCTTACTGGAGAAAAAAATATTGAGGTATCTTAAATTTCAGCTGCGATTATCGTTTTTTAAAGGCGCATCAGAAGACATTGCAGGTTGTTTTTGTTTTATTAAGTGCATGCACAAAGTAGGACATCGTAATAATATAGGCCAAAATCTGCATACCAGATTTAGGCCGGCTCCAAGGTATTTACTTTTTTTTCTTTTTCATTGAGCACTGTTGTTTAAAAAAACGGTAACCATACATGTTACTGCGAAGGTTTTGTAACCTTGATTGGTATAAATGGCTTCAAAAATATTATTTCTTTATTACTGGGCCCACGTGTTTGTTTTAAACAAACAAGTTGCTGACAAGACACCAATGTTTTATTTACAAATTCCTAGTCTTAATAAAGTGTGACAGACAGTCATATATTTGCCAGAGAAGGAGCTTGAAACATCATCGAAAAAATATTCACACAGGACAATGTCAGACACAAGAGATTAATAGTCGGCGTGAAAGTTCAACTGCATGCACTATGCAAAAAGATTAGGATCATAGATGCACCACACATAAGTGTGCACTGTTTAACGGCGTCAAAGCGTGTGTCGCAACCGTAGTAGCAAGCTTCGTTCCAATCGGAAGAAGTCCGGTTTAGGGGGTCCCGAGGCGCAATAAAACTTACGGAAGAAGTTAATACCGCGTCATTCTCCCCTAGCCCGTGACCACGGCTGTCATCCTCTCTGGTAAGGAATCATAGAGCGCGGCCACGAAGTCTGGCTTGGCCCGAAGCCTCTCCCATTCACGTCTCACCGCTTCTCACAATTTGTCGGCTTTGGGGCGGTAGAGGGGACGCAGTGACAGGGCTATTTAGATGCGCCTCCAAACGTGTTCGATGATATTCAGATCGGCACCTTTTGGGGGCCAAAGCAGCTCCGTCAGGCAGCGCTCCTCGAGGAGATACGAGCGTGACAACGCATTTTCCACTTCAATGCTTTCTTGAAATGCACTGGAATGCATGTTAGCTGAAAACGTGAACATTGGGCTGCACGGCGCACGCATCGTGATGGTGGTTCCATCGGCCAATATCTTTGCTAGCAGACGGCCGGAAGAGCGCAGCGGCGCAGTGAGCGCAAGTGATAATTTATCTCGGCCTCAGGGTGCACCGTGTTTACGGAGCGATGCGACAGGCGGCGCAGGTAGTACCGTGCACGAGCCGGAGCGCTGTTTCAGCTCATATTGTCCGCGATAGTACACGCGTGGGATTCTGGAACAATCGGCGCAGAAGGTTCGGCGCGTAGAACATTCGGACGTCGAGCAAGCAACAGGGTTCTTGAATTTACCAAAACGCGATGTTTTCAAAAAAAAAAAAAGCTGTGCACCCAAGGTTAGTCATTGAACCTCGACCTTTTGCGTGGGAGCTAAGCACGATAACCATTTGGCCGCTTAGGCGCTTGCTCGTAGACGCGCGTGGCATAACTCCCCCCCCCCTCCCCCTTTAAGAAGAGCATCGTCTCGATGAGACGTGCAAGAAAATAAAAAACAGCAATACAAACAAAAGAATTAAAAATACGGAAGCTGGTAAAACACAGTCCCATCGAGCGTATTACGTCTTCAGGTGCACGACGTGTACGTACGAATTCAGGTCGTGGCGGGCGGCGTGAGGATGTTCTTGTTCCGTCGGAAATTAATCACCTCGTAGTTCAGATCTCTCAGTCGACGATGTACTTTGTAGGGTCCAAGCTACTGTTTCAGAAGTTTCTAGCTGAGAACGCGGCGGCGACTCGTTGTCCTCACCCACAGCTTGTCTCCGGGCTTGAAGTGGACGTTCCGATGACGGAGGTTGTAGCGGCCACCGTCGACACGTTGTTGGGCTCGAATCCGGAGCCTGGCGTTGGGCAACCGCATGGGCACCGTCGCTTCCGTTGACAGCTAGTCTGTGGGGTAACATCGCGACCGGCATTGTCGTTACTTTGCGACCATGAACTAGTTGAAATGGTGCTACACCGGTGGTTTCTTGCACTGCCATGTTGTAGGCCAACGTGACGTACGACAGCATCTCGTCCCACGTCTTGCGCTCCACGTCGACGTACATGAAGATAGTGCCGCCGATGTTCTTGTTGAGTCTCTCCATCAGTCCGTTGGTCTGCGGGTGGTACGCCGTGGTGCGACGATGGGCGGTGTGACTAAGACTAAGGAGTTCTTGCGTCAGCTGCGCCATAAACGACGACCCCAGATCTGTAATCAAAACCTCAGGAGCGCCGTGCCTAAGGACGATGAACTCGATGAAACACCTGGAGACTTCAACCGCAGTTCCCGAGGTAAGGGCTTTGGTCTCTGCGTGTCGTGTAAGATAATATGTGGTGACGCTTATCCACCGGTTCCCTTGCATCGATAGTAGGGATGGTCCAAGCAAGTCCATTCCGATCTGTTGAAACATGGAAGTTGGCGGCGGAATCGGCTGAAGAAGTCCCGACGGCATCGTGGGCGGTTTTTTGCGTTGTTTGCATTTGCGGCTCAATAAAGTGCAGAGATGAACTGTTTTCGCTAGCTTGGGCCAGTAGTATTTTTCACGAATTCTGGCAAGTGTCCTGCTGTACTTTAGGTGCCCCGCCGTCGGGTCATCATGGCATCCTTTGAAGATTTCTTCTCGAAGGCTGCAAGGAATAATCAGCAGACACGCTATGACGTTGTTCCCGAAGTTCTCTATGTATGTACAGCACCCCGTGCCGAATAGAAACGGTAGGCAGGATTCGTAAGAAGGCACGGGAACCGTACCCGTTTGTCCCTCTAGGTGCTCGAAGAGTGCTCACAGTTAAGGGTCGTCTCGTTGGAGTGCTGCCATGTCGCTGACATCCAGAGCGCCGAGGAAACAATGATCGTCGTCGTCTTTGGTGCAAACAAGGGCCGGACTTGAACACCACGGTCATATCGAACTCCTGCAGTCGTAGGCTCCGCCAAGCCAGGCGTCCGGAGGGGTCCTTCAGGTTCGCGAGCCAGAAGAGCGAGTTGTGGTCTGTGACCACGCGAAAAGGACCTTCATACAAATACGGGCGGAACTTTATTACTGCCCAGACGAGAGCAAGGCAACCTTTTTCAGTCGTTGGATAGTTTCTCTCCGCGTTAGCCAGCGTCAAACTTGCGTAGGCGATGACTCACTCTGCCCCTTCTTGCCTTTGGACTAGTACCGCGCAAAGTCCGGTGTTACTGGCGTCGGTGTGGATCACTGTTTCTGCGAACTGGTCGTAATGGCCAAGAACCGGGGAGTCTGGAGTCTTCGTTTGAGCTCATCAAATGACCGCTGGTGTTCTTCTGTACACTCAAACCTTATGGCGTCCTTCGTGAGGTGCGTCAGCGGTGCGGACAGCTTGGTGAAGTCCCGAAGTAACTGCCTGTAGTAGGCACAAATCCGAGAAATCTTCTCACGAACCTTTTGTAAGATGGCGGCCTAAATGCAGCTACGGAGCGGGTCTTCTTGGGGTCAAAAATAACACCTTCGTTGTTCACGACGTGCGGAATAGCCGGGGCCGCCCTTCCCGACGTCAGAGAGATTGCGACGCTGGTAGGTCACGACGAGGCGGCGTCGAATACTGCCGGGCAGCTGGCACCATGCTCCGAGCTACTCCGGGGTAGATATGTGTGAACTTTTCGGGTGCCGCTACGCTGACAGGAAGCTCTTGTTGGATTGCTTGCTGAACTTCCTTGCGGACAACATCGGCTATCGATAGCGAAGCCGGCAGGTTGGGAGCAAGAAGGTTATAAAGATTGGTCTTTATATCCACCTTGGTTGAGAGCAGGAAGAAGCTGCCTGAGCTCTTTCCGGACGATGTCGTGAATGATCTCGCGAATGCGGGCGATGCTGAATCCAAAATCGCCGCTAGATGGGCCGAGGGCAGCGACAACGGATGGTCGCTGGTGGTGACTTGCTGGGGCTAGCAGGTTGCACTCGATGTTCGTGGACTCGATGATGAAACCTTGGACTGTTGTCGGAGGGCTGCGGACAAGACCGCCGAAGATGTTCTCCCTCACGCCCCGCATGAGGATTCTTAGCTTCTTCTCTTCTGTAGCCTGAGGGTCGGCGCGGGCACTCAAGCGCAAAACATCCCCCACGAAGCCGGTGACGCTCTCGTTGGGGCCCTCGGCTTCGGTTAGAAGTTGATCTTCAGCTATCTCTCATCGGGGTTGGTTGAAAAACGTCCCCCTCAGCTGACTCTTGAAAACGTACCACAAGTCAAAAAAGACTAGTGATTTTCGTACCAGTGCCTGGAAGTCCATTCTAGCGAAAAGTAGATATTTTGCAGGCGCTGCTCTCGGTCCAGCCATAGTGGCGGGCAACGCGTTCGTACTGGTCAATCCAAGCTTCGACGTCATCGTATAGTTCCCGGTGGAACGAGGCAGCCGTCCGAAATGCGACGGGCCGGTAAACGACAGCAGAAGTGGCCGGGGACCGCGACTGGTTGGGCATTGCCGCCTTCTTCAGCTTGGGCTTGTCCAGCTGCAGACCAAATTCGAAAGCCTGTCCCTGGGTGCGGCGGCGGATCTGAGTTTCAGGTCCCTTGAAGAGCTTTCTTCTCGCTGAGCTTGGAATCGGACTTGGTTGACGGGTCCGTGGAGGCGCATGAGTAACGTTGGGCATAAGGTTCTACCCCGCACTTCCATCAAAATGTCACGAATGACAGCTGATCAGGCGACGAAATACTAAACGAAACTAAACGTTTAATGGGACTAACTTGTGCCCAAAATAAAATAGGATAAGTCTAGCGTTGCAGGCGTTGATGACGGCTTAACAGTAAGATCGAGCGGTGGAGCGAGACTGACTGCGGCTCGCCACGCAGAGTCCCTTATGTACACGCTTGTGCTTCAGGAACAGTCGGCGTAAAAGGTTCGGCGTGTAGAACATTCGGACCTCGAACAAGCAACAGGGTCCTCGAATTAACCAGAACGCGACATTCGCAGAAATTACAAAAAGGTACGTCCGCTCACCGGAATTGAACCTCGGCCTGACGCGGACGCGCATGGCAGTAGCAGCAGTCCATACGTTTTAAATAAATAAGCGCACACCCTGCTAATTGTAAAATAAAGCACACGAGGGTTTACTCTTGTTAGAAACAATTCTTGATTGGTAATTCTTATAAGGGGTTGCCGTAATTCGTTCTCACCACTCGTGAAAAGAGATGGATGGACGCGTTTTTAAATGTACTTATTTTTGCACCTTGCAAATCGAATTTATTGCAGTGACCAAGGCGAATGATATATCATCGGCTCGTGAGCAACATTTGCGGTATATCTTCTTAAACAGAGCATTGAAACAATTCTATATTGTGCATATCCTTGTATAGATACAGCAATACTGCAGTGCTAGGAGAAAAAAATGGCCGCGGATGAGTGATTTTCTGCAAGCTATAGAAGTCGCACCTTCCATCGTCAAGGACATAACTATGTTGACTGCAGATGGAGCAATAAGGTTAGTCTGTCCGATAAACCAAGCTCTTTATATAAACTCCCAACTTTATACTTACCGCACAGCAGGACGAAAAGAAGCGGGCAGAAAAATAAACATTTCATGCCGGTTCATGGAACAAGCCTTGGCAGTTTGGTTCGTCGTTGAAGTGACTTAAACGACTTCCTTGTCCGCGATATGAAACAGATCCTCTGGCCGATCAGACGCTGTTGTCGTCAGTTCCGTCACTTCCACGTCTCTTTTCCAGGAGAAACGAAACATCTGTCAAACATAGCCCCCCAGTACGATGCGTGGCGGCATTGCGGGCGCGAAGGAAGGCGACAAGGCTTACTTTGACAAGAGCCACACGGAAAACGTAGACACCAGCCACACACGCTGTGCAGGGCTCTCGTTCTCGCTTCTTGAAATGCGGTTGAAAAGCACTGCGCATTAGCACTGCAAGCACTCCACGTCTACACGGTTTCAATTACGGAACGGAGCAGCGAGGCCTACTTCATTCGAGCTTGGGTAGAGAATCGCCGAGGTTGGAGCAGTCGGACTGTGGATATCGGCAAGCTCGAAACTCCTGCTACCGACTTTTGTGCGCGTGATATGCGAAATAACTCAGTGGGTATGCACTGGCAGATGAAACAACGCGTACTCTACACAACAGCGTGTCCACCAAGTCACCACGGCACCGAAGTATCCGCTGGAGCGTAGCAGACGCTCCTGCCGGCGACCGGCGCCGCATGTGCGTCGCCGTCAATATTTTGTGCGGCGGTAATCTGGCCAATCAGAGCACGCCGCTCCGCGGCAGATCTGGAATGGGCAGGTTTTG
>JAZHYW010026603.1:0-14057 GCA_037355805.1 Ixodes ricinus
TTGTACTTCGTTCCAATTGCCTTATTGCTATCAACAATTAACCAAGGGGGCGTTTTTGACATTTTTACCGAAAAAAAGCAAAACGCCTAAAATTATTTCCTTGGTATTGGTAGCGTTTTAACTGTGCTCACAGAGTGCTTGAAAGAAGTTAATATAATGTGGACTGAAAATCCACGGCGGGAGATCAGAGCTTGAAACATCCGACCCACGACGGATAGCTGAAAAAACACTGCTCGCCGCGGCCTCTTTTAGAATTCGTAAGTCGAGAACGAAAAAATCCGACGAACTTGCGGTTTGTGGCTGCTGCGTTTTTAGAGAGGCGAGCGCCATGACATATATTTTTTTCCTTGAATTAACCAAATTCGACCTTTTTGACCCTTGCACGATTTGAGATGAAATCACCCATATATATATATATATATATATACTATATATGTCGCACACTGAACTATTAATGCTATGGTAACCGACAGTTTAAGGAAGGCTAGGCGTGGCCTGTCGTCTTTATGTTTCTTGTCACGTAAATCGTTCTTTGACATTCTTGTCAACTTACGCGGATATTTATTTTCCTGGCAACGGAGGTGATAACAAGATGCTCGGGACATAACCACTCCCTGCACAGTTGCTTAATCTGTCAGTGAGCATAAAACGCGTCCAAACATCGTGACATGCCCCCTTTCTTTGATAGTAGGCATATCGCGATGTTTGGTCGTGTTTTTGAACATAAAAAACAAGAAAAACTACGTATGATGTTGGTATTTTAGTTTCCCGGGTTGGGTGTAGGTCGAGCTGACGCCACAAGAAAAGTCGTTCTCAAAATTGTGTCCCGTTAAAGCAGCCTTGTACACGTTACTCGAAAAAACAAATTGATTACAATTACAATTGTGCTTGGTTAAAAAGTTTAAATAAATTATTCGATTACTTGAGAAAAAAAATCAATTGAGCCGTTACTTGAAAAGATAACCATTGCTTTCTCGGTTACTTCTGATTTTCAAAACGACAGATTTTTCTGTGGGTTTGGAAACATACCCTTTCGTGATTGTCCGCTTATCTAAAATAAAACTCCCCGATCTATGAGCCACTTATCTTCTTAATGGATAATCTTGGAAAACCTTCTTCGTCTCACAGTCTTGGTTCGAGGATACCTTGGTAGGAAACTTATTCTAACAAAGGGCGCTATTAGGAAAGAAAGGGAAAATAGTAACTGTTACAAGTAATTTTAGTACTTCCTATAGTAATCACACAACTCCAGTGATTACTTCCTAATAAACATATTCAAACTATTACAAAATTGCTTCAAAAAGTAATGCACTACAAGTAATTTGATTGCTTGTGATAGATACAGTACAAGCCTGCTTTAAAGGAAAGAACAAAAGCGACTACACCACTTGGTGTGGTAGTGACAGCGTCAACGCCGCTAGTCACGATCCGTTCCGCCAACAGGGAGTTCTTGTGGAGGTGACGTGTTGTAGAGTCGTCAGTCACCACCACATGCCTACCGTCTTCCAATCTCTCGTCCAAATACTAGAACCAAACTCTTTCCCCTGCCTGGAAGTTCTGTCGTAGGATTGCAGCTGGGTTGGCTCGTGATTTTCGGCGATTATTTCTAATGTGCTTGGGCTTAACGCATCTAGCTTATTGGTGTATACTTTGCGTAGCCTAATCTAATCGAATCTGACCTAAACTAAGCTAACCTGGCGCCTATCTAAGCACAGACCTAATTTGAATAGTTTACCTACCTGTTACTTCAGCAAGTTTGTTTCGAAAGATAAATTATTTTTTCTCCCAACAATTATAAGGTTTAAGGGAATTTTTGAAAGTCTTTGCAGAAACACTCGGCATACTCAGAAGGACTAACCTAAAAGCTGCTTGCAGAAGAACGATGCTGACAGTGAATGGCAACATGTAGGCAAGTATGAAATGTTTCCCAGCAATGGGGCCGCGTTAACCAAGGCCCCGACAGGAGAGGGACGAGGGGAACGGCTCCTCAATTTACTAACACTCGTTGCGGTCGCCCGTTACAAATTGGCCAAGCGACTTCACTGACACCTATATATGCTGAAAGCAGTGGCGGTCCCTAAGGGGGGGGGGGGGGGGGGGGCGAAGGGGGCGACCGCCCCCCCCCCCTAAATCGATCGCTTTTTATATTTTTTTATTTTACAGCCATGCAAAAGAGCACAGTCGGTCTTGATTGGAGGATCTGTGAGCTCGGACGATGTCTTCACAGGGATGTAGGGAAGAAGACCCCTTTAAAAGAGCAGACTCACTGGAGCTTGTGTGCTCTCTGAAATCTAATTTCGCCAAAATGAATATGGTGTAAATAGACCCTTGGCCGTTAGCTGCCAACTGTAGTATTTAAATGTTTCGCTAGTTCTGTACACAGTACCTAGATGGCGCCTCTGTTACACCATTGCGCCCGTGTTTTCAGGGTTGCGTGTGATGTCTCTTTTTGTTATTTAAAAGTGTGATGTCTCTTTTTTTGTTATTTAAGCAGCAATTTCGCCCCCTAAAACCAATGTCTGGGACCGCCACTGCCTGAAGGTCTGCGTGATCTCTCCCACCGGCCCCGCTCCAGCGATTTTGATGGGTGGTGTGGTTTCACGGAGAGGATTGGGAGAGACCCACAGGCGTCTCCAAAGAAACTATGGCGAGTCTCTTAACACCGTTAGGGGTTAGAAATTATTAAAGGATACGCAAGGCCCATAAGAAAACTTCGACGAACATCTCAAACCCGTCAATAATTTTTGAAGGGTACGTCAAAACATTTCAGAAATTCTGGTGGGGGAAGAAATGCCTCAACCTTTTCTGAAATGTCTTAAAATTTAAAAGTTTTTCAATATGGTGGTAATAAAAGCGAAAACAAAAACCACCCATGAGTTCTCCTGAGTGCTTTGCGCTAGTGTACTGTCCTTTTTTCCGCCATGGGTGTTGAAAAAACGGCGACAGTTGTACGTCGGCGAAATACCATATATCAGAATGGGGAAAAAGGGTTTTTGGACTATTGAAATGTGATCCGCGCTCCCGCTGCCCAGAAATGTTAAGAGATGCCACGTGTGTAACACTTGGATTTTTCGTTTAAAATCTCATCACGAAGAGACTGACATTTGTTCTACCATTTGTGGATGTACCCTTTATTGAAAGATGAACCATCCCCGCGAATTGAGTATACTTTCAGTGAACAATGAGAGGGTGGAGTAATGATGTCTGTTTATTGATATATTCAGAGGCTGATTTTTGGGTCAGGAGTTGGGTGGGGGTCCGCAGAGCAATCTGACATCACGGACGTATGTGACGTCACGAGTAATGTGTTGTCCATATCTATTTTGTTGACCTAACGTTTGCAATTTCACCAAAAAGTAAACAAAATAAATTGATGCCTGTCGTTTTTAAATAAAAAAAACACTTACCCTTAAGAGGCCTGAAAAGGCGTGACCCTCCCCCCTCTTTATTAATTTAGAAGGTTTTGTCATATGTTTTTTTTATTTAACACAAAGAATGACAGTCATGGGTTTATTTTTAAAATCTGTTTGTATTTGGATTTTGACATTTTGGAATCTTTGGATTCATTGGAAAGCGTTGAATGCAAGTGAAACCTAAGAAAAAGATATGAGATGATCTAAATGGTGATTTAGATCCTGAAATAAATCATCATTTAAAAAAGTGATCAACTTGCACTGAAATTACTCTAACGATTTAAATCAAGTATTTTTTATAAACGCGAATCTAGAAAATATATTCTTATTTACCTAATCGTCTTTACAATTGTGTTATCGTTCAATCTTTTCTACGTGATTTCCTAATCAAATAAAATAATCATCAACCAAGAACGATCAGACTGAGCACTAAAAAGAAAGTCGTGCTCTTGAGAGAAAATCGAAGTGTTCAGGTATCTTTGTAGCTCCAACTTCGTTCTTCAACTTGAACAGAACTCAAAAAAGAAGGAAGGAAACAAAAAATGTTTGCTTTTGCGCGCGCGCGCGCACACACACACACACAGAGACACACACACGCACACACACACACACACACACACACACACACACACACACACACACACACACACACACACACACACACACACACACACACACACACACACACACACACACGCACACGCACACACACACACACACACACACACACACACACATTTTGTGTGGGTCTTAGTGTGTGTATTTCCGCTAAAGTTAGCAGGGAAAATAAGGTCACGTAACCTGGCGTCACGCGTTCTGGTCACGTGACGTGACATGACGGTGTCAAGTCGGGGCCTCACGTGACGCCATGACGTCGCGCGATGTCAGTTTTACCGTTCTCTTGCCGAAACGACTGTTTAATATATTCTCGGCCAGGTAACAAATAAATTGCCGCTTAAATATTTGATTCATGGAGTTTAGACTTGGGAGATTTTTTCTTCTTTTTTGAAGCTGACTGTTCCTCGAGCAGAAAAAACGTCCCCCAATATCAGCGTTGCCTTAAAACGGGAAGTCAACTGGGTCGAGTGATGATATCAAGACACGTGGCCCACCAAATGTGTGCCGACATCTGGGTGATTTCGGATAGATAAAATCCCGAGGCATCGGAGTCTTATCGTTGAGACATTTGTGTTCGTTCTCAAGACTCGAGTATATATAAGCTATTATGTCACATTCAAACACGCGTCTGCCTCGACAAAGCGACTGCAGTCTCAATATCTCGTGGCGGGTCATACTTCATTATCGTCGCCATGAAAGCCATGCATTTTGCTTGTCTTCAGCGCCTGCATCACAGGTAAAACTTCATTCTATCGAAATTCGGTGTTCAATTGCCAGATGTAATACTACTAAGTTAAAAAAAAAACGAAGGTTCTAAGTGTAATTGCGCTGCTGTCCAAGCTGTGAACTTTCTTAGAGTACGACGCCTGGAAAGCGCCGTCGACTGGTGCCTACCGCGTCCAAAAAGTAGTGCCTCGATTCCTGCCCGATGACGTCACGGGGGTGTCCGAGAATTACAGAGAGTCTCCAACTCCTCGATCATCGGAATCACGTGGTTTATAGGCCGCAAATGCGATACGATCTGCGAGGAGATGCCGTTAGAACGTTGATCGTCTGCGAACGCGTCCGCCTTTCTGCCAGCTTTCCTTCTCGCCAAGCGAAAAGTTAGCCCATGCGCACTAGCGACCGATCTATGAAGGAGGCGTCCATCATTAAATTGCCAACGTTCCACACAGTTTGAGATGGAGCCTCGCAACAATCTACAGCCTCTCTATGTCACGTTGTCGCCGGCTGCGATCCTAACGGTGTCACGGTTGCGCTTGTCGATGTGGCGGACGCCCGTTTCTGCAGTAGGCCGCTCTCTACTTTTGACAGTCCACCGAAGCTTCGATCGGCAGCCCGGAGTTGGGACGCCACGACGAACACCACACTCGCTTTCTTTCGCGATTTTTTATACCTTTATTTTCTTACGGAACATCTATACGCCCAACCGCCAGGATCGCGGCATCCGACGGCATGACACTCCGTTTTTTTTGTGACGTCATTTGTTCCCACTTCAAGACCGCTTTTTATGCTTGGGCGGAATGCGGAGAGCAAGTTCGTCTGCTTGTTGCGCTGGGGTTGCGTTGGCGTGCAGAGCGACGCCGAGCTCTGATTGGCTTTGATTGAAAAAATAGTGGGTAGAGCTCAATGCTAGATGTCTTGAGGTCTACTCGTTATTCTTCCAATCGTGGCCAATCAGAGCTCGGCGTCGCTCTCACGCCAACGCAACCCTGCGAATACAAGCAGACGAACTTGCGTTCGGACAGGACGATAAACACACCGGTCAGAGACGCGTTTTAGGCAGCGTACTTACGGAGCGTCTACGCTATCGAATCCGCAGGTGAATCGGGGACTGCGGTTATGGATTTTGGAGTCGGGTAGCGTAATCCGCTCTTCCCTGGTGGAAAAGTTTGATCTGTACGGGACCCGTATCTAGGTTTTTCCGACAAGGACGAGTCAGTGTCGTCAACCGGCTCCAACATCCGCTCGCCGCAAGTGTAAACGCACCAAAAGAAAAATTAAAAAAAAAACAAGTTAAAAAATATATGTATTTTTTTTAATACTTCATATTTTATCTACAAAGAAAAAGAAAAAAAAATCATGACCGCGAAATTAGTCAAATGCGGACTTAAAGACTTCTCCGCAACCCAGAACGATGTAAATTTGAGCCTATTTTTCTCTGAGCTGTTCTTGAAATTTTGACCTCGAGCGTCGTCGCATGAGGTAGGCGTAACCGTTATATTCATGGCATTATTCCGTAGCTTAAATTTGTCACGGAGAATTACGAAGAAAAATAGATCTTTTTCCCCGCCGAGAAAGGTTATCGCTAGATACCTATATGGTAAGATGCGATCGAATGCGTTTTTCTCTTTATGTAATTTTGGGACATCTTCAAGAGGATTCTTCTTCTTAATATTTTCCTATCAATACCAAATTTGAAATGCATATACTCTAAATTATGTAGAATTCAGCTACTATAAAGTTTTGGTGAGAAAGCACATTTCTCATTATTGTGAAATATTTAATCAACTTTGGTTAGCCCTCTGAAAATGGCGTTTTTGCGATTTTAAATTACATTAACTTAGACAGGTCTCAAACACATTATTTTTGTTGTTCGTGGCACTGTGTGGTCTAGATGGAGCGTACCAGCCTATTCTTCGAGGTCTTTTTAATTGTGTTGTTATGGCCCACCTGTACGGAAGAACAAATTTATTTTCTGCATGTGTACTACACCCAGTACATAAAAAAAGCTATATCAAAACAAACACCATATGCATGTTAAGAAAATAAAAAAACTATAAGCCGTGAAAATTAAATTTAATTACCGTAAATAAGAACATTAAAAGAATTTCTCCTGGCGCATGTCCCCTGAAGTAACGGAGGGTCGTGATTTACTACGTTCAAGCTGCTTGCTTCGCGATTGGTTGCTCGACTTTCTTATCGGTAAATGCTGTAATCTGATTGGCTGAAGAGCGAAAATGAGATGCTCGACACTCGCCATGCCCTTCTTTTAAGCTCTGGGTGACTCTGACACCTATCACGTTGAACCATGTGTTGGAGCATCGGATAGAACAGTGCCCGGACACTAACCTGTCGCACCGGCGAGGGTTTCTAAACGGTTTGACACGACAGGCTTTAAATGCGAAAGCATAAACTGTCCCATGGAGCGGGCCGACGTCATCAGCTTCTAACCGGCCCCTTACATCCTTTCTCCAAGTGCAGCCAGCTTATCTGTTCAGCAATACTTATTAAAATAACGTTTAAAAACCTCACCCACTTGTTCCAGATTAGCAGCCCTCAAATGTTTATCCATTAGATAAAAATTTATTGAATAAAAGTGAAGCACATGAAATATACAGAGATAGGCGGCCAGACACTTAAATTGAGCACCAAATCGACTTTCGAACAAAATTTCGGCGCAGATATGTGCACACTTACAAAAAAGATGTTGCATTTTTTTAGTAAAAGTATATAATGATTTGTTAACTTAGTAAAGGAGCATAAAAACAAAAATGAACATTTTTACACATCGATCGCGTGGAACAACAGATGATTATTGTGGTCACTGCCGTGTTTATTTTGACAAACTGAGGAGGATATCTAAGTAAATTTTGCTCATTCTCCATCACACTTTTTTTGCATTCTTTATATAAACGCCCCAATGACCCACCATGACAATTGATGATTTCGCACAAAAGACTCTTCAGTTTCTTTTTTTTAGTTTGTTTGTTACTTGAGGGAGCCCATATTTTCATTTTATGAAATCACCTTGCTGTACCTTACTTTCACTGTGATCGTTGGATATTGTTTCTACCTTGCACTTGGGACCACTTCTTCCCGACCATTTTCTTCTACGCACTCTATCAGTCCTGCACAACAAATTACTACGAATGTATGCTGCTAGCCATAATGAGGCAACGCATGTTCTTACAAATGTCCAAGAGTCCGATGATGAAAGCTAGTGAAGTGAGCAGACTGAATATCAGAATGGTTCCAACCCGTCAGGCAGAAATATCTTTATTTCTCTCACACTACCAGGCTTTGGCGTCAAATAATAAGAAAAAATAGCTCGGGGGGGGGGGGGGCTATGATTGGCTGAGCAGATCTCCAACGTTTGTGTCATATTCGACTCCAGCTTCCTTACACTTGTCCCGAGTCCGTGGATTATTTCAGTGCTCTAAAATTAAAGCGGGCTAGCGGAAGTGTGAGGTCGTGGCTGGGCCAGGGTTCATCATTTGATTTATGATATGCCGGAGCCTGCCCCTATGCGACGAGTCTAATGAGACAGGACTGAGATGATCCTTGTGTTCATGCGACACACGTCTATAAAAGCTCCAAGAGTACACACGGGCGCCGAAAACAAGAGATCTGGAGGAGTCCAGCTGAGAGGAGGCTGACATTAAAACCATTTCATCCGCTTCTTGTTTTCTTTCCCATCCTACGTAAGAAATTTCCTACTTGACTAAAACAAATTTCAGTGTTTCATGTGTGATTTGACAGAGAGCAACGGCGCCGCCATGCGGATCATGTACAGGTTCTGTTTCTGCCACAATGAGGCGAAATAGAAGTTACCCAAACCATCACTTGCAGCCTACTATGCCGAACCAGGCAATGAGCACACCTCCTTCCTCCTCTCAGTGCTGTGCTTGTCTTTCGATGATTCCTCTTATTTTGCCGTCGTGTATGACGTGCTGTTGCTGTTATTAAGAAATTAGTATGTTCCGCAATTCGTGTGCATTTTTAGCCTTTCCTTATCGCCTTCATTTCGGCCTTACCTTTCTTCACCTCAGATTACCCATATCGATCATATATTTTAAACCTCTTAGGCTTTTTTATTCCTAAAAGTGCCAGAAAACAACCTGTGTTTAAATTTTAATATTTATATTACTTAGGAGGATTAAGTAGCAAGATAGAATACGGAGCCAAAACATAATGTTTACCGTGAGGAGTTGATGAGAGGGCAGTAATATTCTATATTTATTTTAATTGTTTTGCACATTCTGACAATTCTAAGCGCCGCGGCGAGCGTAAGAGCAGTAGCGCTCTAGGACTACACCCCGTTTCACCCTATGTTATACCGCAGCGGAGGCTAGAAGCGCGAGCCCATAGCATTTACAGCTGTCCTTGCAGCCAGAGAGCTTGTGCCGCCGAGATGTGCCCTGAGCAAGAGCTCGCACTTGTACCCTTTACTGCGGTACATCGTAAGGTAAAGCAGAATAGAGTAGTTGAACTGCCTGGTGGCATGACTTAAAAAAACAAGAAAGAAAGGTCTACAACTTTTAGCAAGGCGCTTAAACGGGATCTTCTTTACGCAGGGGCTTGGACCTCGGACGGCTCGGCGCTCTACGCGTGCCGGCAACGGCTAATGGAAAGCGAGGAGCTGTCCAAACACCAGAACCATCCACTTACCTTGGGACGAGTTTGACGTGGATCGGGTCTCGTACTTCGACCGGTTCAGTAAAGTGTTGCTGGACCGGGGAACGTCTGACGGGATTTCAGGACGAGCTTCTGCAAAACCCCGACCGCGTGGAAGGGAGTCATCGATTCCGCCGGACATAGAGTGACCCACAATATTACCGTAGACGGTCTGGCCGTCAATGTCAGGGCCTTCGTGAC
Source organism: Ixodes ricinus (assembly GCA_037355805.1). Taxonomy (NCBI): domain Eukaryota; kingdom Metazoa; phylum Arthropoda; class Arachnida; order Ixodida; family Ixodidae; genus Ixodes; species Ixodes ricinus. The sequence continues at coordinate 9,630 of JAZHYW010026603.1, forward strand.
GCACAGCAAGTTTCCCCTCATCGGTAAAGCGGCGAGCGCCTTGGGACTGGCCTGGACGGACAGGCATGTCCTGAACATGACGGTGAAGGAACTGACTGCTCAGGTGGACCTCGCGCTCGTTCACGGTAAGCACACGTTGGCAGACGCACAGAACCAATGTGGAGCACAAGTTCGTCTGCTTATTCTTTTGCAAGGGTTGTGGTGACGTCAGAACGACGCCGATCTCTGATTGGCTTTGATCGAGGGATAGCGGGTATACACCTCAAGGCAGCTTGCTTCGAGGTCTACCCACTAGTCCTTCAATCAGAGACAATCAGAGCTCAGGCGTCGTTCTGATGTCACCACAATCCCCGCAAAAAATAAGCAGACAAACTTGCGTTCCGCATACTCTGTTTCACGTCGAGTCCGATCGCAGGCAACGCTGCGATCGAATGGAACCAATCGGGGAGCGGTAAAACTGCACTCGTCACGGCGCTCGTCGTTATTTGTCCGTTTGCTGTCATCACTGAATCAACCAATCAGGCACGGGTAATGCGCCGCTATCCTGGCGTCATTTTTTGTGCGAACTTGGTTTAGTTAGTGATGGTATATCCCCAAAGGAAACATTCGGCGTGACGCTGCACTTTTTGATGCTGGTTGATTGGCTCCATCAAATCACAGCGCTGCCATCTTTGTCTGCTGGGCTGCGGCCGAACCTAGAGTGAAACGGTATACAATATATCAAACCTATAGACCTTTGCAAAAATCGCCTTCTGCGCGCTGCCATCTTTGTCTGCTGGGCTGTGGAACGCCTTCTGAGCGTGCGCTGTTGATGTGCCGTGAAGTATATCGAACGCTGCCCATGCGTCCACAACTCAATGACTCAGCATCTTTCGCCGCTCGTGATAAGCGATGCAGAGGTCTGCGCACAGCCTCTTCTAGTCTCACGTGACGTCATCACATTCGGATGGCGCCCACTCACCCAAACAGACCATTTTCAAAATTTAGATCCATCTGGGCCTGCTTGCTAGAAAAGCGTCTCAGCCGAGACTGAGTGAAAGAAAGCACTGCAAAAGGCTGGGGCTGCGCGAGCGTCTTGAGACGCGGTATGAGTCCCTCTCAGCTCGTGCGCTGGCTTTGGCTGAGCTGTCTTTCATCTCCCAGTCTCAGCTGAAAGGCTGTTTCTATCAAGCCGGCCCTGGTGGCTCAGAGAGCGTTTATACTTTTGACGAACTGATGGCGGCCAGGCGCAAATGGAAACTGTATTTCATCGGGCACCGTCACTTTTGCCCGTCAATCGCAGGGGAAGGGAGGTTGGTGGCCGAGCGTGCCATGCTCCTTTTCACCTTAGGATGGACCGCAGCGGATGCTATGCGAACCGTTTCAGCGAATCCTGTAGCGTGAACATGTCACTTGACTACGCTCTCCGCGCCCCTTCTGAAAGTCACGTGACACTCACGCTGCACTGGATTGGATTTGATGGTTCGTAGCCTCCGCAGCGGTTCACCGTGAAGCGAAAGCTCGCGGTGCAGAACCCAGACATTGCTAAATTACCCAAGTACCTAGGACGGCGCTGGGTATACAGGTCCAAGCGCCGCACGCGCTCGGCTTCCCCGGGTAAAATATACGGAGTAAATCACCAAAATAAGGCACTGACGAGTGCACCTGAAACGTGCCACTTGTTTTAGGTTTTTCTTAGAAGAGTTACTGCTGCACAAGCCAGCACGTGCAGCGCCTATAACTACACTCGTAGCATGCCCGTTGGTGCTTAGGTAATTTAGCAAAAGTTCTATCTCCACCCCTGCCCGTTTCGATGGGGAAAGGCTTTGAACTGGCGCTATGGTGGCTACAGGGGTAGGTGCACGTAAAGCCCCTTTATGTTTCAAAAGTAGTGCAATGTTCGTCGATGGACAAGGCACGTGCAATGTGCAGCCCTTGGGAAGATCATGGCGGCACAGCGCAGCACTGAGCTAGATTTCAGGCGCCATGTTCTTCCCAGAAGTGGCGCGCGGCACGTGCCTCGAGCATTTATACAACAATGAATGGCGCCACTTTTCCAAGGATAGAGGGGCTTTAGGTGTACCGAGCGCTCTGCGCTCTTAGGTAGTTCCTCGTGCTGCTGCTTTATGACGACAAAAGTGGCACTGTGGCCAGCGTACCGGTAGAGTAACTGTATATGCTTTGCATTGCGAAGCAGAGTACCACAATGGTGCTTCCGGGACGGCCATGTTGTATCCAAGGCCGCATTGCGGGAAGCGACCGTCGCTTCTGCAAGAGCCCGGGATGCGCGAGCTATGCGATCGTCCTCCGAGTCGTCTTCTTCCCAGACTTTCAAAGCACCTTTTAAAACGTCACTCACGTTATGAAACAACGCGATTGTACTGTATCCAGTGGCTACACATTGGGGATGTTGAATGGTCAAGGAACCTTCCAGTTCGTTTCTATTTTAGTGTAGGATCTATATTTCGCAAACGCGAAGAGAGAAACATGACCCGCCCGAAACTCGGCGCCTGCAAGGTCGCTTTCCTGCACGAAGCTTAGATCCAGCTCGGTGCAGGTGACCGTTTCTCCGCCAATAGGGAGTTGGTGGCGAGAGGAAAAGGAACGTGATACTCTGGCTCCTCATGCAGAGCCTATTCAGTTATCTATAGTCTGTTTCATACTTAGCGTGCAACGCCGTCAAAGCTACTGGCGCGAGCGCGTGGCTTCATCTATGGTTTTGTTTGCGCGAGAACGCGTGCAAATGATCAACGAGATCAAGTCCCATGCTCGCGCTAGTAGCTTTGGCAGCGTTGCACACTAAGTATGAAACAAAGTATAGGGGTATTCACTGGCCGCCATATTTGAGGTCACTGTTTAGAGTGCATGCTCAAAACGAGCTCGCATCAATAGGCTGCCAAGACCGGCAATCTTGATGGCGCGGGGTGCACGTTGCAAAATAACTGTGGAAGCTCGACATCAGCACGTGCGCAGCATTAGCGCACACAGATATGGCCGCCAGTGAATACACCCTATAGGTACAGGTAAAGCACCTTGAAAAAGACGTTCTTTAAGAGTACCGCTATGCATTGTTGTGGAAATACGCAAGACCTGTGCCACGAGCGAGTGCTCCGCAGCCATTCGCTTCCAAGGGCCGCTTATTCTAGTGCTGCGCCGCCATTCGCTTCCAAGGGCCGCTCGAGACACGGGCCTTGTGAACAAACCCAGACTAGCGGTAATATTCCATTAGCCAGATTTCTCATATTTAGCTGAGACGCCAGACGCCGATTGACGCTAAAGGCTCATTCACACTTCCCCATTTTCTTACGCTAAGTCCCGAAATATTACATTGAAGTCACCGGCACCTCTGTGCTTTATATTAAGCGAGGCTACCAGTTCAATGAGAAAGCATGACACACGACATTCGAGACGCGAATGCTTTGGTGACTTATACGTAACGTAACGTAAGAAAATGGGGTAGTGTGAATGAGCCTTAACTTGCGACTGCACAAACATACACACAACACAAAACAAACAATTTAGCGTCAATGGCAGATGAGAGTTGGTGCTTCGATCATCTCATACCCGCATCCTTCTTCCGGACGATAAAGTCCATCTGCTATTTTCAACGTCACCATGGCAATCAAGCGTCATCTGCATGGATGAACGCGCGAACGCAGCGTCTGAAAACCGGATACGGCAGACTCCAGTTTCTGAATGTCTGCTGCTAATTCGTGAACGGGGCAACGCAGGCCAAAGTCGGGACCGCCGTGGGGGAGGTCGATGTTAAGAGCTGAAAGCGGTCGCATGGCGAACCCTTGGCGGTTATGAAGAGGCTTGGCGCACGCTCAGACCTGATATTAGAGAGCTTTAGGAGATCGTTTCCAAAGGCCCGTTAGACGCTACGGGCGTGCGCTTCAGAGCATGCATCGAAGTGGCAGCGAGAGCTCCCGCCACAAACGGCGTGGCCTGAAAAGAGGACCTATAAAGCTTTCTATTATGGCAATTTTTCCACGAGCGAAGCGAGGAGTGACCGCGCATGGCGCGCTTTGTTTGAAAGGCTATTAGCAGCCAGATGTTTCAGTGTCGCCCTCCTATGGTTCCCTCCCGTAACGTCATTGCGAACAACAAGTTCGATGGTGCTTGTAATTAGCATGGGGAAGTTTGAAATCATTAGGCTCTGAAACGAACACTGCAAACACCGTCAAAATTAAAGTTCCCTTACCCTTATTTACGTAGATGAGAAATCATTTGCTGACGTCATTGTCAGCATTCGGCCAATCGAGGAAGGCCGACCACAGCGACGCTTTCGATCGCGCAAGTCGCCAATAGCTTGAAGCCAAAGCTAGCGTTGACGTCTTCGTAGCAGACGGCATTCGGAAGATGGCGCGGTTGTAGCTGGCTTCAGACGCCGCGTTTGTGTGCATGTCTATGCGCATTCTGGTGATTATAGTATACGTATATACTTTG
>JAZHYW010026604.1:0-14371 GCA_037355805.1 Ixodes ricinus
CTCCTGTGCCACGGTTCCTCGTCACCAGTGTCACGATCTTTCTAGAACGTGGACGAAGGGGGCCGAAACACCCGCCGAGAAGAGACGACTTGCAGCCTGGTTGTGAGGGTGGACGACGACTGACCGGGGCGGCGTTCGCTCCACGGCGTTTATTTGTGCGGTGACCCATGTTGCCCGCCGAGCCTGTCGGCCATCGACGGGCGCACGGGAGAGGACGCTACGTGCTTGTCACAGTACTCACCCTGCCTACTCTCGCTCCTGCCCTCTGTGGCGACAAGAAAAGAAAATCCTCACCTGAAGTGCCAACGAGAAATTATCATATACAGAAGCAAAATAGAGGTTTTCTTTAAAAGCAAAAGGCCCATACTCGGACACGGTGTGCAAGGGCCCTGTACCACGTCCAAAATCCTGGGATACTCAATTTTTCCTTCAGGACTTGGCAGGCACTTTTGTGGCCCCAAATCAACGGGCGGGAAAGCTGTGTGCCCCAGGTAACGCTGGGAGCACACAGACACACCCTTTAATCAATGAATGACCTACGGCTGACTGGCAGTCTTTTGCCCATGGTTTTTCCTCTCAGGATGGGGAGCCAGGCCATCGCTCCACTTCCTTGAAGGCGGCCCGCCTTGTTAGGGAGCAACAGAGCCCACCTGCTGCTCCTTCAACGTCAAAAGATGTTGAAAGCGTGAGTGTGGGAAGGACCCGGCCTGGTACGGAGAAGCCTTCTCCGGCGGGGTCTGGCCGCGGACGCAAATTTTCGCCTCATGTCTCGGACCAGTTGTAAAGTGGCCAACTTGCATCAAAACGTTCAAGATGCAGTTGTAGCTCCTGACGTTGCTGACTCCTCCGGTTTTTCCTTGGATCAGAGGGATATGAAATGCTGAACACTCAAATCAAAACAGAATTGGAAAAAGCCAGTTGTTGCTCCTTAGGGTGTAACACACGCAGAATTACCTTATCAAATTTATAAAATATTGATTCCTAGAATATTGCCTGCTATTCTTCAGTGGAACTGCCGTAGCTTATACACTAATCATGTAGACACCTGAGTGTTCTTTCGATGAGTGTACGCATCTGCCTTATGCTTGCAGGAAACACACTTGAATATATTTCACACTAACTTTCTGAGAAGCTTACATTGCTTTTCGTAAAGAACGCCCTAGTTTTTCCATTTCTAGTGGCGGCGTTGCGGTGGTCCTTCACAAACCTTTTGTCACGAACGAGAGGTGATACGGCAGGAGGAAGCAGAATGAACTAAATATTTATTGTTGCCGAACTTGTGCCAGGAACGAAAAAAAAAACACAGTTTCAGAAAGCAGTAGCGAGAGTCGACGGAGGCTGAAGCAGGCGACGGTACGTCGGCGTAACATCTGGCTATCGCGAAAGAAAATTAGTGAAGGAATCGGCAATAGGGCGCTCGCCTCGTTATCTACTATGCTGGTCATCTAGAATATTTGACATAAAATGATCGGGAAAGAGCTAGGGTGAAACTAACAAGGCAAGGTCATACTGGCCTCCTTATCGTTTACACTCGGGGTAAGAGTGAACGCGAATGTTCTTGATAAACCGAGAGATGCATTTTCTCGATTATGCAGGCGGCAAGACACCCCCTTTAAAAGCGCATCGCCACGATGCAACAAAAAACAAAACAAAAATGCTAAGCTAAAAACGCTCTCTGGAAAACGAGAAGTCCTCAGTGCTACCTAGCGTAGAACGGCTTGAGTCTAAAGACGTGAACCACCTGAGGTCGTGGTCGGCGTCCTGATGTTTACATTCCGTCAGGCACCACTTCGTAGTTGAGATCCCTGAGGCGATGAAGTATATTGTACCGTCCGAAGTACAGTTTTAACGGTTTGTCACTGAGGCCGTGGCAATGAATGCATGTACTCACCCACACCTGCCTCCGTGTTAGAAGTGAACGTCCCAACGACGAACGTTGTAGCGGCTAGCGTCGACACGCTGGTGGCGTCGAATACAAAGTCCGGTGAGCTGGCAGACATCTTCGGCCGGTTGTGCAACCACCTGCGCGTCGTCGCTCCAATCGTCAGCTGGCTCTTGGAGCAGCATCGCGTCCAGTATGGTCGTTACTCTCCGACAATGTAACACCTGGAAAGGCGAAACTTTAGTGGTCTTTGGAATGGCCGTGCTGTAGGCAAACGCGAAGTACGGTAAGACCTCACTCCACATCTTGTGCTCCACGTCGACGTAGAGGCGATCATCTCGGTGATGGTCTCGTTTAGTCATTCTGTTGGCCCGTTCTTCTGCGAATGGTACGCCGTCGTTCCACGATGGCTGGTGTGATTGAGCTGGAAGATCTCCCGAGTTAGCTGCGCCAAAAACGACGGCCCTCGGTTTGTTCTCAGTACTTCGGTATACCGTGCACGAGGACGATGGCCTCGATGAAGAACTTGGCTACTTCCACAGCGGTTCCCGACGGGACCGCTTTTCTATCGGCGTACCTTGTAAGGTAATCGGTCCTGTCGATGTTTTACCGGTCTCCTTGCGTCGATCGAGGAAACGGTCTAAGCAAGCCCATTCCGATTTGCTGGAACGGCGTAGTCGCGGAGTGACCAGCTGCAGGAGTCCTACCGGCTTTTTTTGTGGTTTCTTACGTCGTTGGTATTTGCGGCACAATCGGACGTAGAGGTGGACATACTTCATGATCTTTGGCCAGTAGTATCTTTCTCGAATCCGTTAAAGTGCTTCGCTGTAACCCAGGTGCCCTCCCGTCGGATCGTCATGGCACGCTTGGAAGACTTCCGTTCGAAGACTAGCAGATATAACCAGCAGCCGAAATTTTATTTGTACAGGTCACTTTCTCAAACAGCGAAGGTTCTTAAGGATCATGCAAAGACACGTGGCACTGCACTCTCTCATCCCTCCAGAAGCTTGATGAATGCACGCAACTCAGGATTGTCTCGTTGAAGTTCTGCCACGTTGTTCACTGTCACCACGCCGACGAAAGCGTCGTCGTCGTCGCAGTCGCCGGTGCGCTCAGACGCAACCTCGACTGGTGCCCTCGATAAACTATTGGCGTCGCTGTGCTTCCGAACGGACTTGTAGATTACACTCACGTCGAATTCTCGAGGTCGAAGACCCCACTGTGCAAAATGTCCTGAGGTATCCTTCAGGTTTGCGAGCCAGAAAAACGAGTGGTGGATTGTGACCACTCAAAATGGGGTTCCGCACTGGTACGGGCGGAGATCCGAGATGGCCATGTCGACGGCAAGACATTCTTTCTCGGTCGTTGAGCAATTCTGTTCCGCGTTCAACAACGTGCGACTAGCGTAAGCGATCACGCGCTCTGTACCATCTCGGTGTTGGACCAGTACCGCACCAAGTCCTGTATTGCTGGCGTCAGTGTGAACTTTTGTTTTGGCTGATTGGTCGAAGCGGCTAAAAGTCGGTGGCAACTGAAGTCGTCGCTTTAGCTCGTCGAATGCCTGTTGCTCTTTTTCTTTCCATTCAAAGTTCACAGCTGCTTTCGTGAGTTGTTTGAGTGGCGCAAAAAGCTTGGCGAACTTCCGAACGAAACGCCTGCAGTACACGCCAAGCCCTAGGAATATTCGGACGGCCTTCTCGTCGGTGGGCGGTGAAAATGCCGCTACTGCGCGAGTGTTCTCAGGGTCAGGACGAACACCTTGTTGCTCACACGTGACCTCGAAACTTCAGTCCGTCGTAGGCGAACCGGAACTTGGTCGGCTTTAGGGTGAGTCCGGCGGTCCTGATTGCTTGAAGAACGGCCAAACGTCGTCGCAAGGGTTCGTTGAAATTGGCCGAGAATACCACGACGTCGTCGAGGTAAACGAGACAGCTCTGCTATTTGAGGCCTGCCAGTATGGTGCCGATGACACGCCGGAAAGTTGCCGGCGCCGTGCACAGTCCAAAGGGCATTACCTTGAACTCGTACAGTCCATCGGGCGAAACGAAGGCAGTCTTCTCTTGCTGTCGTTCGTCGAACTGGATCTGCCGCTAGCCACTCTTTAGGTGCATCGAAGAAAGGTATCGGAAGTGGCGCAGCCGGTCCAGTGTGTCGTTGATACGGTGGTGCGGATGCACGTCTTTTTTCGTCACCGCGCTGAGCCGCCAGTTGTCCACGCTGAATCAAAGCGTTCCGGCGTTTTTTTCACCGGTACGACAGGAGAGGTCCACGGGTTGCTTGAAGGCTAGATGATGTCGTCATTGAGCATTTATTGCACTTGTTCATGAATGGCCCCTCTTTCCTTTGAGGAGACCCGGTAGGGCGGCCAATGCACACGGAGCGTATCATCGTTTGTAACGTTGCCATGTTTCGCAACTGTTGTCGGTAAATTCGGCGAGGAGGTCTTAGAGCTGCCGTCTTTCCTTGGCACTAAGCTTGGGGTGAATGTCGAGCTGCCTTGGCGGTGTACTGTCCGCCTGAGTTGGCGAGGACTCATCGGAGATCGCGGTGATTTCCGCGGCGTTCCGGAGTTTTTTGACGTGGCCTAGAGCGGTATCTTTCGTGAAGGGCAGCACGTTCAGTCGTCATTTTGTTGCAAGGACTACACTGCGTCCATCTTGCACCTTTGTTACGCCCCTTGCGACGCATTTTTCTCTTTCGAGGAGCTGTTGCACGTTACATTACAGAAGAACTTCCCCGCAGGCGACTGCATTGGTCACGTCAGACATAAGGACACTCAACCTTGGAGGCAAGTTCACGTGGTCCACAAAGACTCGGAGGGCGGCTGCCATTGTTTTGAATCCCTCTGGGGGTAGAACCTGCTTTCGCAGCGTCCACTTGTTCGCTTCAAGGCCGATCACGGCACCGTATTTACACAAGAAGTCGATGCCAAGGATGACGTCTCTCGCACAGCCCTGAAGGACGACAAACTTGACTTGGAAAGTTCTCTCTGTAAATTTTGACGCGAGTACAGCACCTCCCAACAGGCGTGATGAGGCGTTCTCCGGCGGTGAGTATTTGCGGGCCTTCCCATGGCATCGTGACTTTTCGAAGGCTGCGAGATAGCTTCCCACTCAAAACGGAGTACTCTGCTCCTTTGTCCACGAGTGCCGGCGCGTCGTGGCCGTCGACGAGAACGTTAAAGTTGTTGGGCACCGTTGCAGACGCGTCGTTCCGATGCTTGTCGTCCGTCGAGTGGGGGTACCCGACGTTCTTTAAGGTTGTTTATGTCGTCGGTTTATGGCAACTCTACCTCCAGGGGATGCCGCGCCCAGTTTTCCCGGCAGAAAATGGGGGACAGGCTTTCTCGGCGGGAGCTATGAGGATGCGGTGCTTGACGTCATGGTGAAGGCGAGCGATATCCTCGGCGAGGAGACAGCTCAGGAGATGTCGAGCTGCGTAGGCTATCTTCAATGTCCCGAGGTCGCTCCACAAGGCGTGGTCGGGGGTCAATGGGCACAAACCCTCGTAGCTCCAGCTGGCGGTAGGGGCATCGTCAGTAACCGTGGTCGGCCTCCTCAAAATAGTAACAAAGCTGGTTTTGGTCAGCCGTTCGGGACACGTCGGTTTTTCTCGGTGAAGGTCGCTCTGGGCGGACGAGTTGGACTTTTTCGCCATTGAGGGTACTGCGGTGGTGTATGGTCCCGTCGAGATGGCGCCTGGTATTGACGAGCAGCTGGTGGCAGTCGTCGGGCCATGGTGACATAGCTCAGCATCGGCTTTTCTTGCGCTACCATGGTGATGGGAACCTCTGGTCGCAGCGTCCGGTGAATTTTAACGCCGGACGCTCCGAGTGGCTTCTGGAAGGTTCCTTTTCAGACGAAACTCGAAGCCATCGCTCGTCGTCTATTGTTGCATAGAGCCGTAACTCTATGTTCAGCATACATTCCACCTCCCCTTTCTCTGAAGCAACAAGATCTCGACTCCCTTTTAAGCCAGCTTCCTGAGCTCTTTTCTTACTATGTGATTTTAACGCACACAATACCCTTTGTGGTAGTATTCATACAGGTCCACGCGGAAAAGTAATTGAATCTATATTATATTTACATCTACTATGCGATTTTAATAATAGCCATCGCACATAGTTTAGTCTATCATATTTGTTATTTACATGATCAATCTGGCTATTGGCAGTGTAACTTTGCTACCTGATTTTTCCTGGACTGTCGATCAGAATCCTTATGGAAGTGACCACTTTCCTATTATTTTAAAATGGAAAGACACTATTTAATATACACCCATGCGCCTTTCACGCTAGAAGTTTGGAAAGGCCGACTGAAGCCTTTTAGAACAGCGATCACTTTTCGCCTATTCGCTCCTCGATCGGCTTTCGGTTGATGAGCTCAATCATCTTTTAACATCCCATATTCTCACCGAAGCGTCACTTTTAATTTTCGGTCGCCTGGACAGCTTCCTAGACGACCGAAGCTATGGTGGAATGAAGACTGTAAAGAGAGTCATAAACAGCAAAATAAAGCTTGGGGTGTTTAAGTCCTTACCCAAATCAGAAATAACTTTTTATCTTTCCGAAAAAAAAAGCTCGTGCAAGGTACATTCGTCGCAAAACGCGAGAGATGGCTAACAATATGCGTCCTCTATAAGTAACAATACTTCTCCCAACGAAGTATGAAAGAGGATTCATCAAGTAAACGGCTCGTATCAGACATTCACTATTTCACATTATTCCAGCAATGGAAAATGTCTCAATTGTCTTGAAGAGCAGATCAACACCTTTGGGGAGAATTTTTAATTTATTTCCAGCTCAAATCACTGCCCACCAGCATTTCTGCAACATAAAAGGAAGTCCGAAAGTATGATACTGGAAACATCCGGTGGTAAACTCGACGCTTGTAATGCACCCTTTACCTTACACCAACTGAAGATAATGCTGTGAAACCCTGAGTTGGCGCTCCTGGTTCAGAAGGTATTCGTCACTATACCCTATTGAAAAATAAATTTTAGCGGAAAGTAATTTCCAGTAAAAGATGACATGTACTGGATTATGGGACTCTTTTCACTTCAGTATAGCCGGAATTCTCCGGAGCTCACTGGAATTCACCAGAAGTCACCGGATTTGCGTGAATTCACCGGAAATTTCCAGTACTCACTGGATTTGCCCGGATTCGCCAGAATTTCATCTGATGCTACCGGTTTTTTTTTCGGACGTCACCTGTAGACGCTTAGGAATAAACCTGTGAGCAACAAAACATTGTTCATTGCCAAATGAACTTTGTTTCACAACAGAACATTCTTAACAGAACATTGGATCATTCAATATAGAGACAAAGCATTGGACGGGAGTACAAATAGAATAAAACGTGAAGTCCGGTAATTTTAGAGGGCACGCCATCACTCAAAATAAAGTCGAAGGGGCGGGCTCTCCGCGGTGGTGGTCCAGCAGGAATACGACGGCTGCGTGTCCGACGATGAAGAAGCCTCAGGTATGGTGTCGCCTGGCCGCAGTTTTCCGCGGGTCACCCCGCAACCACGAACGTCAGGTTTCCTTCCAGACCCAAAAACACTGTCCGCCCACTTTCTGAAAACTTTCCCTCTCTCCAGCGTAACATTCCCCGCCTCAGCCAGTGCCGAGGGCACTTCCTTCATCGTGAGAAGAAAAAAAAAACGGGATTCGTCTTTCCGTGTTAGGTCGCATCACGGGGGAAGACCCACGCAGAAATAAAATTGGTGTAGCACCACCGGCGAGCAGAAAAAAAGATACAAAGAAAAATTTCGTTGGGAGCGTCGGTCATAGATAGATTTTGTGACAAACGTCGTCCTGAGCTAAAACACTCACCAAAAAAATGAAGCTGCGTTGGCGGCCGCCATTACACACTCAGTCTCCAGCTCGTCTTGGCTTTTGTTACTATAGCCGTTCCCCTCGCGTCGATTTCTAGTAGAGTCCGTTGAATAAGTGTGGCTGCCGGTAAAACTTCCAGCAAAGGCCGGTAAACTACAATCGTTTCACATGAAAACGGGTAAAAACACGCGCCTGCTTTCACCAGATGTCACTGGAAGTTTTTGCCAGATTTTTCAATAGGGTGTGCTTCAACATCTTCATCCTTCCGCACTTGATAATGTTTGATACCTCTTTAATCGCATTTGGTTTGAGGGCTACTTTTTATGGGAGTGGAGAATGGCAAAAATCATACCCATGCCTCGTTAGGGAACCATTCTGTGCAGCTAGTTATGTGCCTGTACTTTAACCAGCGGCTTTGGAAGAACGTTTGAACGAATAAGTAATAGAAGACAAGTATTTCCCGGTTTCCGCTCTTTCTTTTACCAGGTCGCACATTTCCGCTTTTGTAGACTCAATAATACAAACCCTGATTCAGAACTTGCATAGCTACGTTTGGGACACAACACACGTCCTCAAAAGCCTACACCCGATTCCTGATTCGACACTGACTTTCACCATGGACATTACATCCTTATACATTTAAATTTCCCTTCATTTTAGATTAACTGCCCTCCAATACTTTCTTGATAAACGACCAACTACGGACCCCTCCTTCCAAATTGTCATTCACCTTGCCGAACTCGTACTCTATAAAGCTTTCTAAATTAACAACTACTTTAACATACAAACATGTGGCGTCACCATGGGCAGTAAAATCGCGCCTCCTTCGTGAACGCCTTTGTGAGTTTCGTTGAGGATTACCTCTTTGATGCACTTCCCCTTTCCCATCACTTATTTTACAGACGCTTGACCAGATGATGTCCTCAGAGTCTGACCCCCTCACGCGGTAAATATTTTGTTTCTTTGACATCTAGAAAACACCACACCCTTTTGAAACTCACACTCTTTCGTTTCGACTTCTGCTTCCTTTCTCCGCCTCACTATCTCCATTGAAAACAATTACTTTAAAACTACTATTCATTACAAGCCTTCGGACTCGCAGAGCTACCTTCACTACTGCTCTTCCCACCTCTAACACCAAACTGACTCCATCTCGTATTCACAATTTCTCCCAACCCGACGCCATTGCGGGCAATACAAGCCCGCGAAGCCTAACCAGTTCTGAGAACTAATGTCCCTGGATAAACATTACTCTCGATGTTTCTTACAAGTACCGACAAACGATGTTGTGCTAAAAAAAAACGGGGGGTCGGTGGCAAAGCGGTTTGGCGCACACCAGCTCGGAGCACGTTGAGCGAAAGCTCGCGCTGCAGAACCCAGGGATCCTGGGTTCAAACCCCGCCCCTGCCCGTTTCGATCTGGATGAGCATCGTACCGGCGTGCGGTCGTGTATCACTACTGCGTGGTGCACGTAAAAGACCCCAGGCTAGCGGTGTGTACCGCACTGGCTAAATGCTCATCTTCAGCTGAGACACCAGACGCCCACTGAGGCAGACTAACTTCCCGCTGTATAAACATACACACGCAATTTTTTGTAGTGCTAATGTTCCTGGCGCTTGAAACGAGTGAGTAGTGCATCCTCATCTGCTCCCATTAGTCTAATCGTTCGATAGTCCAGTGGTTCGATATTACTTTATTGCACTCCTAAATAGACCTTCTGACGTGCAGGAGGCGAGGAAAGATTCACACCCCATACACAGTGTTTGAGCACGTCGCCTACCTGGAGGCAATGGACCAATTTACAAGATATGGGGGGAGGGGAGGGAGAAGGGGACATGTAGGGAGAGGCGGCAGCTGGCGGAGAAACTCCGAGCTAGATGGCGCGTGTCATTGTTGCCACCAATCCTCCTTGGATATTAGCTGGCAGAGTTCCTTTATGGAGCCTCTCGCGTCATGAAGCACTGTTGTCAGCCCAGGGGAATAGGCCATTCATAGCTCAGCGGTTCGTGCCAGCCATGTTCTCCTATGGCGGAGCGTACCTGTTACGGGGCGACTGCATGTGACCAGAACGCTTGTTAATAAACGGCGTATTGAGACAGCCCAAGTCGACAGTTTCCATGACCCAGCAAAACAGTTTATTGGAGGCGACGTTTCTGTGGTGTTTCGAGTGTCCGCCAGTCAGAGCTCCGGAAGGAGCGTGGCGGTAGGAACGCCCCGATAAGTGAGAAGAATGAATTCTGGGTCCTGCGGCCATAAAGCGTATAAGCAGCCCTTCTCTTTGTGCTCTCGAGGGCACCTTGGTGTGAATGCAAGGTGTAGGCCCCAGGGGGCAAAGCAGCACTCAAACTGGGGTAGGACGAGGGCAGTGTAGATATTTTAGAACGCATCAGGTTGTAGTTGGCTTCTTATGTGGGTTATTGAACCTAGTGTGCGTCTAGTCCTAGAGGCCTCCTCGCAATCTAGCGTGGAACACACGGTGTAGGGAGTGCCACCTAAGGTGAGGGTAGGGGTTCAGCTTGTATCTTGACCGTGTGGGAGATGGTTAAGCACACACTCGATGCAGTTGAGGGATAAGCCATTAGCCTGTGAGCAACAGCGGCAGAAATCTTATTTGTTTCAGACTCTTCTGTAGGCGTTTTTTGTTTCAGAGTTTGGATCGGTGTTTTTGCTGTGACAAATCAATTGATTGATAAGCCATTGATGTAAATAGAGACGAGTGGTAGTCCAATTACGCTGGCCTGGGTAACGGCGGAGAGCACGGCGCTTTGAGAGGATGTTGGTCCATTGAAGACGACTCGCTGGGTTCTTCCTAAGACGTATTCATGTCTGCGGTGGAGGAAAGCATACTGAATTCCAATCGTCTCCAGTTTGTTGCGCAGGAGCTTTTGAGTGGCCTAACTGAAAGATTTCAAAAAGTCTGCCTGAAAATAACTTACATGCTCAAGGTCGTCTAAGGGTGAGCTGATGGTGCCTACAACCACAGCAAAGGCCGACTTGAAACTTCGTCCTTGACTGAAGCCGTGCTGTGCCTTGCATAGCATTTTGGTTTCTAGATATTGTAGAATCTTGTTTACACTCCTTTCCATGGATCCAGCACACAACAGACTTGGAGGCGATGGGGTGGTAGGAGTCTTTCATATCGGTGCTGAGGTCAATTCTTTTGAGCACAGGTGTGATAAGGGAGTGCTTCTGCACTGGGGAGACAGTGCCAGAGTCTACAATTTTTTTAACATGATGGTCAGTATTGGCGTTAGTGTAGGAAAGACGAGCTTTAAAAGGATTGGGATGGATGCGATCAGGGCCGCAATTTTGGGAGGACTTGAGTAGGGCAAGTTATCCTGTGTCGTCTTTTGCAGTTATTGTGATTGAGGATAGGGAGCTGGTTTCTGCAGGTGAATTAACAGAGGGTGTCCGCATGGGGTTTGTAGGAAACCCCTACGGATGAAAAGTGCTGTTAAAGAGTTCAGAAGTTGCGGCTAGAGTCGATGATAAACTGGTTGTTAAGGTTGATGTACGGTCGGATGTAAGAGGACTTCCGCAGAGACTTCACAAAAGGCCCAGAAAGTTTGGGTTTCTTAGCAGCATGGGCTGCAACTTCACGAGCATACTTGCTAGGAAATGTAAGCGAGTGGTTTGATTTCTCTTTAAATTTATTGGCAGCTTCAAGGTAGTTTAACAGGAGAGTTTCCATACTTTGCGACAAGACAACTAGGTAATTGCGACAGGAGAACTGGAAGATTTCATCCATAAAGTCACACCATAGTTCACACATGTCATTGATGAGTCGTCTCTGAGAACCATGGACCGAGGTGATAGGTGGAGCAACATCTGTAGATGTACCAGATTGGCGCGTGAGTATCGATACACCAGACGGGCGAACCGACGAAAGTGAGGTATGTCTATCTATGTGGGTGGTGTGAATTGCCTTGTGGTCACAGCTAGTGAGGCTGTCTTCGGCAGTGCAGTCCGACATTAAGAAAGGGGTAATGGTAAAGAAAATGTCCAGGTGAGATCCCGATGCCTGAAGGCGAAGTATATGTGGAAGCGGAGCAGCACCGGATGAAGCCTGATGATTTAGTGAGGTCAAGACGGCTCTGGGAGTGTGTATTAGAAGAGATCGGTGACGCCTGTTTGGTTTATATGCGTGTTACAATGACCCATCAGATAGGTGTTGGTATATCGTGATTTTTGTATCTGGTCGATGGATAGTTGCGGGGCCTCGAGGGAGAATGTCTGGAGTCTATAGGGGGGGGGGGCATTTATGAATACCAGGATCAGATTATAGCTGCCGCTTCGAATTTTAATGAACACGGCCTCTGAAGCGTCTTCTTTAAGATCGCTTCAACGTCTGGAACTGCAACTTGCTTCGGGCTGAAAACTTGACTCCACCAGCGCTATGGGTAGTGCGCTCTTTCCCAAGTATTTTGAAACTGTCTATGTCAGCGATTTGACCATCATGACTTGACGCGTGAAGCCGAGGTTCGTGTCGGAGCGAAAACAGTGTTGAGCATAGACTTGACAAGAGCACTCAGTTCAGGAGCTGAGCTTTATGGAAAGCACGTTCAAGTATGAGATGTCCAGTTGCAGGAGAACTTGCGAGGTCAAGCTGGCCGGGGTCGCCGAGGAGCGTGGGTGTACTCACGCCGGTGGGCGCTCTGTGGCTCAGTAGCACAGTCGATCGCAGCTCCGCGATTAGGCGATATGTCTCCGGCGATGGGAAGGGAGGAGGGTCGTTCGCGAAAGTTTCAGCGAGCCTGACCGTAACCAGAGGAGCCACCACCCATTTATAGGCAATTCGCACGACCGACCGAAACGCGATTTTCGTCCATCAGACCGTGTATCACGTGACCGTCACGTCACCGATTTCTGTGATCTACGCCTCGTCCGCGGACGCGAGGACTGATAAAGTCGAGCGCTTTTTTCACTCCAGGATTTTTGGTGAGAGATTGACTTAAAAAGCCTTTGTCTGGCAACGGTAGTGTTGTTGTTTTGTTGTTGTTGCTGTGTTTGTTTCGGCTTTTTTCTGGGGGGGGGAGGGAGAAGGGGGCGATTAAAAAAAACGGCGCCTTTTTGTGTTTCGTGCGTTCCTTGGTCCATTTGTTCGAGCGATTCTAGGTTCCACGCATGAGACTAACTGCAGAAACTTTGCCTGGCTGCTTTGACTCAGGCTCCGGTCTCTTCGGGGTCCATGTCACGAAGCTTCAGTCTAAACTCGTGGAGCATGCCGCGATAATTCTTGCACGTCAATCACAATTCCACTGAGCAAGACGTTTTTATGGCTGTGGTGTTCTGAAATGTTGCGCACGAGAGCGAAGTGTCTGAAGGCATCTTCAAACGCCCCTCCGCGAGACCAGAACATCGTCGCTTCGTCGACGAAGCCTTCTCGGGCAGGACCATGCCCGTGTCGCTGTCACGCCTTGGGTTAGTAAAGCTGGTGGCGCTGCACGCGATGCGTACCATGGTGGTCTGTGTCGATCTGTACGTTACAGCGGGGTACGATTCTTCATCGCGATAGCAATCGTCGATTTCTCTCTTAGACAACGGCGCCACGGTGTGATGTTGGAGTTTCGCCGCACAGTAGGGTGGCGAACAGGTTCGGTTCGTTTTCGCTAGCGTCTGCTCGTCGTCACCCTCGTGTGGATGCGCCTCAGCGACGAAGGAACCGCGGACATGTTGTCACGTGAAAAATTTGTCCCCGTATCAGTCCGTCGTGTGAATCGGCTATAAGCGAGCGGACCTGACTCGGCCTTGTGGGCCGCATTGAAAGCGGATTGGTCCAGTGGGCTACCGCAGCTGGAACGACAGGGGCTGGTCTGCAGCTCTGCACTCAATGTCGGAAGAGGTTCATACCGATTATCACCGGACCGGAGCGTTAGTCATGCTGCGAGGAATATGGAGCCAGAGCAACAAATAGCGGAGATATAGGAACAAGTGCATCGCAATTTTCCTTAATTGTCACTCTGCTCTCTAAATGTAAACTTGCCGAATAAGCGCACTTTGCGCAGCCGAGCTTGCTGCCATGGGTCGTGCCCTTCTCGTCCTAGCTGGAGTGCTTGCAGTGGTTAGTGCCGGCCCGAGTAAAAATCCTAGTAGTCTAGTTGACTTAGATACTTGGTAGTCACTTGGCACTACAACATATATGTTGTCCCGTGTCAAATTCGCCGAAGGACGCCATAAATTTGGCGGAGCGCCGGAAAACAGGTCCTCTTAACCTCCAAGGGCTCACGAGGCACGGACCTTGTGCATTGTAAAGTAACTGTGTCGTGTGTGTTTTTATACAGCCGGAAGTTAGTCAGTCCTAGTGGGCGTTGGTGTCTTAGATGTAAATGATAAATTTAGCCAGTGCAGTACAACCGCTAGCCTGGTGCCTTCAACGTGCACCCCGCAGTAGTTATACACGACCGCACGCCGGAACGATGTTCATCAAGGTTAGAGTGCTTTCATAGAAACACGCCCTTTTTCATGGTTTTGTAACATCCCCACTTTTTCCGATAAATCGTGTATTTATTTTTTTACAGTGGAGCTGTTACGGGCTAGCTTCCCCTGGATCGTGACCGGTACCAAACAAATGTCGACACAAAAATATGGATAGCTACCTCCATCTTTGAGCGACGGCGGCAACCAGAAAACCGTTTGCCGGCCTCGCTCATAGA
>JAZHYW010026605.1:0-27389 GCA_037355805.1 Ixodes ricinus
GAACGCTGTCATGCCGCAAACGCGCTCTGCGCCCAAATTCGATCGTCGTCGTCGATGTCGTCTCTTGCGCAGCCGGTAGCTGGCACGACAGCGACTCTGGACAGGCAGTCGGCGTCAATGTGCTTTCGGCCCGACTTGTATATCACGGTAACGTCACACTCTTGCTTTATGAAGCGAGGCGTCCCATAGAGACGCCTCGCTTCATTAAGCGAGGCGTCTCTATGGAATTTCCGCTTCGCTAACCAGCGAATCGGAGTGGTAATCGGTGATCAATCGAAAAGGGCTCTCATAAGGGTACGAGTTGAATTTCGTAATGTTCCAGACGACGGCATGACATATCTTCTTGGTCTTCATTTAGTTTCTTCCGCATTCCACAACGTTCTACAAGCGTAGGCGATCACGCGCTCGGTACCTTCTTGTCATTGGACCACTACCGCGCCGAGTCCTGCATTGCTGGCGTCCGTGTGAACTTGTGTTTCAGATGATTGGTCGAAGTGACCAGGAATCGGTGGCGACTGGAGTAGTCGCTTTAGCGCAGAAACTCTGGCGAAATCTGTAACTAATCGCCTGTAGTACGCGCAAAGTCCTATTGATCTTTGAATAGCCTTTTTGTCCGTGGGTGGTGGAAATGCCTCTACGGCGCAAGACAGTTCAGGACGAATACTTTCGTTCCTCACAACGTGGACTAGGAGCTTCAGTTCGCCGTAAGCGAACCAGCACTTCGTCGGATTGAAGATGAGTCCGGTGAACCTGATTGCTTCAAGAACGGCCCGAAGGCGTCGCAAGTGGTCGTTGAAGTAACCCACGACGTCTTCAAGGTAAACGAGACAACTATGCCATTTGAGACCTGCCAGTACTGTTAACTTGACGCGATGGAAAGATGCTGGCGCCTTGCACAGTCCAAATGGCACCACCTTGAACTTGTACAGCCCCTCGAGCGTGACGAATGCAGTCTTCTCTCGGTATCGTTCATTGATTTTGATCTGCCTGCAGCAACTCTTCAGGTTCATGGACGAGAAGTACCGGAAGTGGCGTAGCCGGTCCAGTGCGTCGTCTCTGCAGGGGAGCGGATACATATTTTTCTTCGTCACCGTGTTGAGCCGCCTCTCGTCTGCGCAGCACCGAATCGTTCTGTCCTTCTTTTTTGAAAGTCAGAATAGAGAGGACCACCGGCTGCTCGAAGGCTGCATGACGTCGTTGTTGAACATCTATTGTAGTTCTTCACGAATGACCTGTCTTTCTTTTTGCGGAGACACGGTACGGGGCCCGATACACCTTGAGCGCATCGTCGTTAGTAACGATGCGATGATTGACAACTGTTTTGGGGGCACTTTTAACGTCGTCTCAAAGCTGTCGCTCTATTCGGCGTGGAGGTCTTTAAACTGTCGTCTCTCCGTGGCACTGACCTTGATGTTAACATCGAGCTGCGCGGCGGCGTATTGTATGGCTGAAATCGCGACGGCTCCTCGGTGAATTTTGTGAGAACAATTCTTGAAGACACAGTTTCTACAAAACAAAAGGGAAAGCAATCTTTTAAAAATACGTTTTCATTCATGTTTCAGATAATTTGGGAGTACACAATAACAAGATTATTTTATCGGTTTCGGATTTCAAACCGAAACAATAAACCGAAACAGGGTGCACGAGGCAGGTGGCGGTATCTACCGCACAAAATCTAGAGGTCCATTTCTTTTTTAGAGCGCAGCTCTTAGGCGCCCATTTCCAACTTGAGCGGCGTCGCCGTCGCCGTCGGCGTCGGCGTCGCCGTCGGCGTAACCGCGCGATGCATCATGGGAAATATCCCATAATGCACCGCGCGGAAAGGAGGAGGGAGAGGAGGAAGGAGGAGGGGAGGGAGGAGGAGGAAGGGGAGGAGGAAGGAGGAGGGGGAGGAGGATGAGGGGAGGGAGGAGGAGGGGAGGAGCGAGAGGGAGGAAGGAGGAGGAAGGAGGATGGGGAGGGAGGAGAAGGAAGGGGAGGAGGTGGAGGAGGAAGGAGGAGGGGAGGAGGAAGAGGGGGAGGGAGGAGGAGGAAGGGGAGGAGGAGGAGGAGGAGGAGGAGGAGGAGGGAGGAGGGAGTATACCCTCCCTCAGTACCCTTCCTCCTCCTCCTCAAGAGCTGCGCTCTAGTTCGGCGTTACAGGGAGTTGTAAACGGCTTTCACTTTTTTAATTTTTTTTCGATAGTCGTTTCACTGTGGCCATTGTCACTCTGAAGTTTGCGTTATTTTTTTCCTTTTACCACTTTTTTATGAGTGTTTCTTAGTAGTACTGTATTCAAGATTGTCCAGCGGTATCTGGGAGACGCAGCCTCTTGCCAACGGCCATATGTTGACTGCGGTATGGCTACGGAAACGCCGACAGCCAGTAAATAGAAGTATTTTCTTTATTAAGTGCGGAGTGTTCCACTGTAGCCGTGGGCTTGCTACGCTCTTCTTGAACATATGCGGAGTCCAAGTTCACCTTCTTCTTACACAAGGGTTGCCTTGACGTCAAAGGCCGGGCTCTCTCTCCTTGGTTCTGATACAGAGATGAGTGGGTAGACCTCAGTGCTAGCTGCCATGGGGTCACCTGCTATCCTCGCAATCTGAGCCAATCAGAGCTCGGGGTTCAGACGTCACCATAGCCCCTGCTTCAGTAGCAGGCGAACTTGCGCTCCACATAGACCCTTCTCTTGGAAAAAGCGCGCGCTCGAAAATTCGGGACTTGAAGATTCCGGTCTTCGTGGCTGAGCTATAGCTTCGGAGGAGCAAATTTTTAGCAGAGAGCTGCTTTGCCCCCGACTTGTACGTACTTCAACTACTTTCATCAAAGTTACTGTAGTTTAACTACTTTTCTGAGTGGTTAAGTAACTTTCAATTACATTTTTATTTTGGGTAATTAGCAGTTTAGTTTAATTATTTGTTCCGAGTGATTTCTATTCAAATTACAAATTGCTTTCAAATTTTAGTGGTTGTTTTGCCAATCAATGAACATTCCTGCAGAAAAGAGATAAGATGTCGGAAGATCAGCTGATTTTTTCAAAGAGTGGAAATCATTTTGCGTAGGAAGGTGATGGGGAAAGAAAGTGATTTCGAGGGTTCGAATAACCAAAACTTTCACGTGCCCCCCCCCCCTCCCCCTCCTCCTTCAACAGCACTGTTACGATGCGCGGGGAGCGAACAGACACGGCGCAAGAGATTAGGAGAGACTGCGGGATTAGCGCCGAAGACTGGCGTTTCTTTGTGTCCCAAAGCTCAAGGAGGCCTGACCTATTTGAAGAAAAGTTTCGTCTCTGCTTCTTCCCAACGTAGAAACTTTCTCCCACTACAGGAGCGGTACACACTGCATCCTCACTCACAAAAGGCAACAAAATACACCACCCGCTCTGAAACTCATCTGGTGCTCCCGCTGATTGTGCTGTACTCGAAGAATCGCGCGCTAAAGGTTCTATAGTCCGTTGCAACCTAAGAACGAAGGGCGAGGGTAAGGCGGGCCGGGGAGGAGGAAGCGGACGGAACGCTGGAGAAGAGAAGGGGAAACCACCTCTTTTCTTTAGCGTTCCGTCTGCTTCCTCCTCTCCGGCCCGTCCTACCCTCGCCCTTCGTTCTTAGGTTGCAACGGACTATAGAAAGCCTAGCTCCACCTAGAAATTGCGGCTGAATCTCCTCGTTGACCTTGCTCAGTTCCTCGTTGGTGATATTTTTACTGTCCAGTATGCTCTTGAGACAATGGGAGTCAACCATGGTTGACGGGAGCGCAGTGATAATTTTAAGGATAATCCTTTTATCTTCTGGAGGTACCGAACATTCCGCTACCTCTACAGTCAATCCGCCCTTAGTTGATTCTCATCACGTCCACAGTTCCCAGTTTGGGCAGCGATATGTAGAGCATTTGCAGCGTTTAACTTGTTGGAAGCCTTAATTGGTGGCGCTGAGGTGGTCTAAGGAACCGCAGAGCGGTTGGCTGAAAGAAATAACTTTTTCTCAAACAACCGTTCCTCTCGCTCGCGCTCGTCCATTTTGATTTCTTCTTGTTAGAGCCGAATATATAATGCCCGTGAAGCAGCTATACGACAATAATTATTTATCAGTCACGTGAACTACATATCAATTCACGTTCCCCGTTGAATTCAGCAGGATTTGATGTCGCGTCACCTGACGTCACAAAACCTAACACCAGTAGAATTTCTCCAATAAATTTAGCTGGACAATAGACGTCACGTGATTTGATTTTGCGTGACATATGCACCAATTTCGTTTCTTGCCTCGATTTGGGGGAGGGGGAGATGTATCTCACGTGAGCTAACGCCCTTCTTATTTCTTGCTAAATAGAGCGGGGCAATTGATGTCACGTGACGTGACGTCACGCAACACATACATCAATTCGATTTCCTTACAAATTCTGGCGGGAAAATTGGCATCACGTGTCAATGATTAACGTAATTCTCCGCTTAATATAGCGGTAGAATTGACGTCACCTGACGGTGCACCCAGCTTTACCGTGAAATTTGTCTGGGGAAGAATACAAATAAATGCACCTCACTCTCCGAAACGACGATTTAATACCTTCGAAACGATTTCAAATACTTGTTTTTTTTTATAAATACTGCGTTCTGTGCATTATTGGAATTAGGGAATTCATGTGGCCGTTACTCAATTTGATTCTCTGTTTATTAACATATTTACTCTATTCTAAGCTATCTGAAATTTAATAAATAACATTCGGTCTTCCTTTTTAATTTTTTTTTTACTCTAGACAATTTCTCTAATTTCAGCTGCTTCACACCGGCGACCAAGAGGCATTTTTTTTTTCAAACACCAATGAGCTCTTTTTTCACCCCCAAAGGATGACACAGGCATCTGTCGTTCACATTGCCACGTGACACAATGATGTCGCGTGATGTCAAGGTGCTGTGTGACGTTACGGATTCACCAATGTTACTAGATTACCTCAGCTGTGGAACTTACCGGGAGCGGATACCCCCTCACCCCCTTTAGTACGCCTCCCGTCATGTGAAGAGCCACATGTGCTTCTTGTTTCAAAACGTCGTGTTTCATAAAATACAGCGAAACGCCATCTATACGTGGTGCTTGAAACCAATTCCGTTCCAAAAGTACCCTGCAGTTACCATAACAGTCGTCTCTCAAGCGTTGGGGCGTAGAAAGGCGGGAGACGTGCAGTGTGGGAAGAGAGGCGTTGTACTGCTCGTGGAATCAGCGTAAATGAACAGTTCCGTTCCTGGGCTAACTTTCATTTGTAGCTCACACAGGTGTGGGGCTGTCAGGTGACATAACCCGTAACAATATGCTGCCATATGACGTCGTAACGGCACTTGACTACACTAGTAGTCACAATACATAATCTCTCTGGGTTGTTTTACATTTATATAGTGGCTTGTCCCTGTCCGAGGAGACATTGGCCATGCTTCCTTCGTAAGGTGCCTTTGGGCCGTGAGAATAAAATATTTATTTAAGTTAACGATACATAAGTGCACGAGGCACTACGATAGAATAGCGTTCGATAACATTTCTTAAATATCGTTGTGACTAATCTGAATCACGCAGGCTTCGTCACTTCTTATTATGATTTCAGCGCGCGTATCTCAATTCCAGCCAAGTAAGATTAAAAAAAAACTTTTTTTTGAAAAGTTAAGCGAAATATTCTCGAAGCAACCACTATAAGAATTTAGGTACCCTGCACCCGCAGAAAACGCGGGAGAAGCATGATTAAAACGTCGCTATGAAGCACCCGACGAGCACGTGTGTGTAATATTACCGTCCAGGAAGCGAAGGAAAACAACACGAGCACCTGGTTCTGGAAAAAAATAAGAGACGTGGGAGTTGAAGGCGAATGCTTGGCTGAGAGACCGCGAAAGACGCGCACATCGCACTCCTAATGAAGCGCTAGACTTTTTCGATGTACTTTTCACAAATGCCACTCACTACGATGTTTTCATCATCTTGATGGCGCTAACCTCTGCTCAAATGAAAATAGAATAAGGTTGGCGTCGCAGGCGTCGATGTCGGTGAAACCGCAGGCTCGAGACTAGGGGCGAGGCTGGCATCGGACCGTCACGCGGAGTATCTTTTGTACCCGCATTGGTTTGGCGTGTACAACATTGGCACCTCATTCAGACAACACGGTTCTTGAGCTGAGGAGAATGCTCAGTGGAAAGAAAAAAGTAAAGATGCGGCCGCTCCCAGAAGTCGATCCCGGAGCCGCCGCGTGAAAGCCATGCACTGATAACCATTCGTCCACGCATGCGCTTTCTTATTTTCTGGTATTGTATAATGTGAAATAGCAACAAAAACTTGTTATATCAAGCCACTAAAATACATCAGCTTTCGACAGCAATGCAGACGACAGCAATGCATTCCTTCTCAGGCGTCGAGTAATTGATCTGGCATAGGCGATTACTCGTTATGTGTCCTATTGCACCACTCCGAGTCCCATATTCTTGAGTCATTGTGAATTTCGGTCACCGCAATTTCCTCAAAACGTCCGAGGATGGGAGGCGTCTAGAAACTTCGCTTCAGCTCGTCGTATAGTCGTTGCTCAATTTCTGTCCACTCGATGTTTACGGCGTCTTTTTTTTAAGATGTGTCAGTGGCGCTGAACGATTTGCGGAATCTCGAACAAACTTCCTATTGCATCATCAAAATCCTAGAAATATTCGCACAGTCTTCTTATCGGACGGTGGCGAAAATTCTGCCACGGCGCGCGTATTCTCTGGGTAATGTCGAACGCATTCGTTGCTCACAATGTGACCCATAAACATGAATTCGAAGTGTGTGAAACGACACTTTGATGGTGAGAGCGTCAGTCCCCCTTTTTCGATGGCGTGAAGCAAGTCTCGAAGACGTCTCAGCAGTTTATCGAAATCTTTTGATAGTGCAAGACAACATCACAGAGGTAAACGAGGTCGATTTTTCATTTCACTCCTGCTAGCACGGTGTTCATGGCTGAAATTGAAGAGCTGCTTCGTTTACCTCGATGACGTCGTCGCATATTCACAAGATTTACCATGCAAGCATTCGAACTTGGGGCCACTGCTCAAAAGCCAAGTACGGTAACTGTTCGGCCACGCATTCGCTTCCTCGCCGACACCCCTGGTAATATTTAGACACCAGAAGAATCTAAATTCGTCTATGCCGCATAATTGTTGTGCAAAATGCAACAACTTTTGTGCAGTTCCGACGTATTGATATATCGGGGATGTGCTTTCTGATCGGATTATATGAACTTAAAAGCAAATATAATAACTTTATTATGTAGCTGGATAGAACTGTCACAATTTATTCTTAAAATAAGGTTTTTGTTTCAAATGAATATTTTAGTAATTAATTTTTTTCTATCTGGGCCAGGAGATTATGAAGAAACTGGATTTGTCACAGGTAAGCAAACGCAACGTGCTTTTTGTTAGTACCGTTCTAAAGATATCGGTACAATGAAAATAATATAGTGAAAAAAATTAAAGATGTTTACGTCTTCCTGTAACAGCGATTTAGAGCGCAGTTCTTGAGGAGGAGGAGGGGAGGGTATGCCTGTCGTTCTCATCCGTACCCTCTCCTGCTTCCCTCCTCCTCCTTTCACGCGCGAAACGCGCGTCCTCGCGCGACGTTTCGGCGTGGTGCCGAAACGTCCGCGCCGTCCGTTATATAAAACGTCCCATAATGCACCTCGGCGACGTGTCGGCGTGGTGACATTTTGGCACCATGCCGAAACGTCCGCATGGTGCATTATGAGAAACATCCCATAATGCACCGCTGTGAGGTTTCGGCACCCTGCCGAAACGTCCGCGCGGTGCATTCATGGAAACATCCCACGAAGAACCGCCGTGACGTTTCGGTACGGCGACGTTTCGGCCCCACGCCGAAACGTCACCGCGGTGCATTATAAGACTTTTCCCATAATGCACCACGCGGTTACGCTGACGGCGACGGCCCCGGCGACGCAGACGCCGCTCAAGCCGGGAACGGGAGCTTTAGAGCTGCGCTCTGAAATTAGGTGACACCCGTCACCTCGCAGTGCAGTAAACAATTCTGCTCGGGATCGCGGCTTTTCCTAGCACAGATTATTTCCACCCTTAACGGTATTATTCTTCGTTTATTGTGCCGTTAACCGTGTTATGATTGCGTCACTGAGGATGATGTTCTTACCTTTTATCTACCAAATATCTGTTCAATTTATAATCTTGATTATCTCACAACACAGCAGTCTAGAATAGACTGCTCGTTGTAGCTTATCGTTCAATTGGAAATATAACGACAAAAACACATTGTGAGTATTTATATTTAGGTGATTTGTTTAACATTACGCTGTAGAATGTGAGCCTCATAGATTTATACCCCTCAAATACTTTATAGCATATTTAAGGTTGGATAAATAGTTTTTTTTTTCTGCACAAGCTTTAGGTAATCCAGAAGCGTAGGCGAGTAGCAAGGGTGGAATTTTGTTTCAAGATTTAGGAGGGGGAACTGCAGACGAATTCGACGTCACATGGGATTTGACGGTAAAGGCAAACCATTGACGAGACCTCTTACGTACTAATGACCATCTTGCCAAAGAAACGAACATTTGTTGGTAAACAAACGGTGACGTGGGCCTCGTTTCTTATGTAATATTTTTCGCTTGGGCGGCTTACGGGTGTAAGCTGCCCAAGTTCAAATCTTGGCGGAGTGGTGACTCATCAATCATTTTCAATAAGAGCTGAGCCATGTTGAGACCGAACGCTAAAGCAGCGTTTATTTGGAAACATGCTCAGAGTACGTGACCAAACGTTAAAGAAAAACTAGATTTGAAGCAGCAGCTGGAATATGTGCGCATCAGAATAGGGGTAATATTTTATGTGTACTCTTATTTTGGCAATCGGAGGCGTCCCCAAAACGGATCAACGACCCATTCATTTCCTTCTCTTACCTACTGTGCAAACAATGTTCTAACCTTGTTAGGTGATGAATTATCCTAGTATAAATTGTCTGCTTTATTACTGCACTTTCGGTGTTCTGGGGTCTGCTAGCTTGAATTGGCGGCGGAAGATGTTTTTCGATGAAATGTATAAAATACAATAATGGCGCTATAGTACTTTAGTAGGCTTTTAACGAAGCTCTTGTTAGCGTAATTATTTGTAAGGTGACATGTAACGGAGGATTTGTCATTGTGCGAAGGGCTTTCTTTCTTCAGCCCTGCCTCTCTATGGGGGCATCGTATAATTTGCTCTGATATGCTGCCGCGCTTACTATCTGACCATGAAACACTTGAGGTCATGCAAGAGAATTCTACAAAAGTGATGTATCATTAATATGAATGCCTCCGTTCACCCAAACTTGTCCATAAAGTTAATTGTCCAAATTGAAGAAAGAAAAATTCATATATTTTCTCCGTTTGGTGTCCATATATAGGGGTATTTGTACTAACCACGGTGTAAGATAATACTCTTCAGGTGGGGACAGCGCGCTCCTCGCGCAGCACTATGGTTTCAAGCGGCGCCGGCAGATGACTCGTCGACCCGTGGGCACGGCAAAGACGGCTCGTGCCGCCTCATGCTCTACACGCGCAGAGCTCCAGCGAGGTTGTCGCTCGTGCAGAAAGATCACGGTGTACCGGGGGTCATGGAAACGAGATATTTTTTTTTCGCTCTCACACCGTTTCGCCGTTTGGCCGCCGGCGACACTGTCAGCCGCGGGCACGGTGGCTGCGGAATAATGCAGCCTTTCGGATGCCCGTCAGAACGAACACTATCTGATTCCTCGCGCCGCGCGTTCAGCCCCGCCGTGTCCTCACCTAAAGAGTGTATATCTTACACCATGGTACTAACGCGGTACACATAAACGAGACATGACTGTAATACCCGGTTCCTACCCTACCACGCAGCCCTTATTTGTAAGCACTTAATGGAGGAGAGGAGAAGGGGAGAGTTAGCGAACAATCTATTAGCACACAAATACGCGGGGCGCTACACCTGTGGTCGTTTGCGCTATGACATAAACGAACAGCTTCCCTCCGTCGCTTGCACTCTCATCCATGGCTTTTTACAGTGCGACAAACACGAGTGCACACTGAGGTTAGGTCGTGGAAGGTAAACCTCTAGCTTTATGTGGGAACCGTGGAGGCCCAAATAGAAATCTATCAATTTTCAAATGTTAGTCAATCAACATATTACTCTAAAATTTTGAAAAGTACCTCGGATCTGCTGTTTAGAACAGTGGGGACAACAAATATTTATCTTAGGCTTGCCTTTGTAAACCTACGAGCGAAATTTAAAAAAAATGTGTGAATAAATAAAGTGACACTAAAGAAAGGAGGGCGAAGAAGTTTTCGTACCAATAATCTGCTGTGCAGAGACACGAAGGCTTCAGCATTATCTTTTCTATTTAGAGGCTCTCGAAGATGAACTTCCAATCTTCGACGAAGGAGCTCAAGCAATGGGTAAGTTTTTATATTCCATCTGTAATAACAAAATTATGGCGACTCTTGCACGTAATACTTTGATAGGAAACAGGGATCATATTTTCGAACTTATTTCAGGCACACAGTAAGTTTCACATTTATAAACGTCGTTAGATACTCATTACGCAGATAGGTGTCGGCGATTTTCGTGTAATGCACTACCTTGAATTATGTTGTTTT
Source organism: Ixodes ricinus (assembly GCA_037355805.1). Lineage (NCBI taxonomy): Eukaryota > Metazoa > Arthropoda > Arachnida > Ixodida > Ixodidae > Ixodes > Ixodes ricinus. The sequence goes on from JAZHYW010026605.1 coordinate 10,610, forward strand.
TTTTTAGTTGAATTTTTTCTTTGGTCTACTTTGTAACACCTTATATGGTGAGAATGGGTGTAACATTTTTCGTGCCGGTGTTTAACTCCCCTTCGAATGAATTTATGTTGACACCACAAAATTTAACACAACTGACGTTGCTTTGTTTTAAAACATTTTTCAATAGACCTTAATACTTCATAGTTAACCGTTCTTCCAAGAACAATGAGACAATGCCCATGCCTTCAAGTATGCATCTATAACCTCTGCTCAGTTTTGCTGGTGTATCTATTAGCCAAGCAAGATTGCCATTAGACTTTTAAAGATTGTGCAGGAAGAGTTTTATTGGTTCGTGTAAATTTAAGGTACCGCTGCAGCGCTCTATACTTTCAATATTAGGTACGCCACGAACATTATCCTTGAGCTTGTAAGTTCACGGAGTAGTGAATACAAAACCAAACTCCGGCAGGGTGCTCATCTTGCGTTTTGTCAAGTGTTGAATGTCTGGTAAATGGAACTCTCTTACAAAAATACTACCAATAAGGTCAATATCTGACGAAAAACAAACTCGTTGAAGCTAGCGCGGATCACTTTACTGTAAATATCTATATAGGCGGACAACTCTCTGCGTCATTTCAGAAGTGTTTAAGGTTGCGCGAGCACATCTTTGATGGACACTCAATATTCCCAAGCGCATGTGTGCATTGTTTTGACCCTATTGCCGCAGAAGGTGTTCCGCAAGAATAAATTCTGGTTATGACAGTTGCGTTTGCCATCGTTGCGGCTGCGAGAAACCAAGACATCCCTGCTGCTTTTACGCGTTCCAAGGTGTTTTCTAGATTTGGATTCCAGGCTTCGTACGAAGCACCAATGTGCAGGTGACTCGCTTTCGGTTCTCGACGCAACGCAGTCAAACGCACTCCAACCCAAGTGTCTGAACTTGCCTCAAGGTGCAACTTCACCGTGCATGAGGTTTTGTGCTTCTTTGACGGCTTATAACTTTCTCTCTATGTATCCTACAATAATAAAGTTAATGTTAAATTAAGCAGCTTTTTTTAGCAATACTTCATTGTTTCGATTTAACGATTATGTTTAGAAGTTATTAAATTATTCAGCTTTTAAAAAACCACAGTCCCTAATATATAAATATCATTTTTCGAGTTACAACGTTCCATCGACCACGATATTTTACGTGAGCGCTCGGTTGGATATAATGAATAAAAAAGTAACGAATACGCAGTACAGATAACGTATATTTTAAAATAAAAAATGAAGTTTAAAACGCTAATACTTCATGGTACTATAAACAGGGAATCACGTCGACAAATCAAAATTACGAGACATTAAGTTATGATGGATCATTAAATATTACATTTTTCAGAACTTCCCTATAGATATATTGCACGTTAATAATGCTTTTAGACCTCAAACTTTTCCCATTCAGTTACGGCAAATTGAAGTTTCTTAGTATAAAATACGGATGGCGACCCGTGTTCCAGAATAACTTGATGTGGATTTTCCGTCGTGTTCCGCTTGGAACGCCACGTGAAAGAAGAAAAGCTCCAGATGTCAGGGTGTCAGAAGCCTGGATGCCCGCAGTGAGCGAGCCAGAGATGTCAGAACAACAAGCGCGAGGCTGCGGGTTCACCACATATGCTTCTGCGCGCGTTCTTCTGTGCTTCCGTACACACGTGATCCAAATGAAACGGGCGCCATGAAAGGGATTCCGCCACATATTTGAAAACATTTGAATGTTTTTTCACTTGCAAAAATGATTTTTGCAATCAAACTACGGTTGTCGCAATGGTTCGACTATATTTTGATTTTAAAACCACTTTGGTGGCTTTTAAGTGGCAATGATATTAAAACAAAGAAGACAACATTAAAACGTCTTAGTGTCTGATCCAAAGCGCTGGCTCATAAATTCATAATTATTCGGTTTAAATATCGGCCGAGGTGCCCGCAATCTGACGGAGGCCAATCTCAGATTTCGGTTGCACGTCAAAAGATGTCCAGTTAAGCAAAATAAACCCGCAATATCTTTTTATTGGTTTGTGTTAAGTGATGTTTGTTGGTTTGGCTTGTAAAACGCAAATATCTGAATATTTGCTTTGCTTTACCTTTGTCCGGAGCGCAGCCAACGCTACATGCTGATGAAACCACTGAAGTAGAGCCATGAGCGCGATGTCGAGCAGTTCGTTCTCTTTCTTGGCCTGTGCGGTCGGGCTAAACTAGAGCCACTAAATAAGCTACGCTTTATACCCATCTCGGTGCTTAAAATAATGGTTGTAAGTTATCTGAAGCTTTATTTGAAATCACAGGAAACGCTTTTCCGTCCTCCACAACTGTTTAAACAGTTCGCGACAAAGTAAAGCAATATTACGTTACCTTCCTAACACCGAAACTAACGTTGATGAAGTCGCACTTTTGAATCATGAAGATCGGCAGTTGCGTTTGATTTGTACTAACCACCAAGATGGCCGTGCCCACAACCATATCGTGAAAAAGTGTGCCGATAATCTAAGCGCAGCTCATTTGGTTTAGCTCACAGTCTAAACCAAGTACGGTGGGGGATCGTTTGCCGAGTGTGTTGTGGCACCACAGATCGGAGCACGTGGAGAAATTCGCAAGTGCGAGCTCCGTGCAATGAACGGAGCTCACGCTGCAGAACGTGTTGGGGCTAAAGCCCTTCGATGTGTTTGCGTTAGTCTTGCAAGCAACGTCTATAGGTTGCCAGTGCACGATGCCCGTGTCTCGAGAAACCCTTGGAGGCAAATGGCGCCGCAGCACTGAAATAACGGGCCCTTGAAAGCGATGGCGGCGGAACACCTGCTCGTAGCACGTGTCTTAAGACACGTACCACAAAGACCACCAACTATTTTTGTGGACCACCAACCCTTCCACAAGAAGGGTTGGTGGTCTTTGTAAAAAACGCTTAATCAAGGGGCTTCAGCAGGGACCCTGGGTTCTGTCGCCCTTCTGCTGTCCACCGTCGTGCGATCCTATATCACATATACTGTGTGATGCACGTTCAAGACCCCGAACTAACAGTTGTACTGCACTTTTTATAATCTACAACGGGTAACAATGTCACCCTACGAAACTATTGAACTCTGAAAAACTAATCAGTCATTTTGAATGCGCCGTTACATAACATTTTTAATATGTGTTCACGTGTTCGCGATCTTTTTTTTTGGTACAATTTTAATTATGCGGCATTCACTCATGATGAAACAGACTATAGTTGTCGGACTTCTAGAAAAAAAATATTATACAAAGAAAATTGGCACGTGAATGCAAAAGATAAAAAAGAACAAAAACAAACAACATAGGCGCACTCAATGAAAAGAAATGAGATAATAGAATTGATTATAATTGTGTTTTAAAAGGTTTCAGCTCACCAACATTTATGAAAGAGAGCTCCAAGGTTTGAACGGTGCGCGTGTTCACTGGAAGAGTAGTTCAGAGTAGTTCCGCTTCGCGCGCACGATGAAACCAAATACTTTACTGGTAATGGATATGATGAACCGAAACTTACCTTCTGCATATGTGCAATGCCCTCAGTTTTCACGTGACTACACACTTGTTTATTGTTGTTGTTTTTGTGTTCCACTACGATTCAGCTCTTGCTGTTTTTGTGTTCTACATGCATTAAAGACCAAGGTAACCCGGAAGCATCCTGTTTCGCGGAACGTAAAAAAAAAAAAAAACTATGATACTTGTTACGTGTTACACAATCAATACAAAATATTTTTAGATTCGTATGTGGCCGCTTGCGTGAGCAAACAATTATGTTTGTCAAGAACCGTTGCGATTGCATGAAATCACGTGGGAAAAACACGTTCTGAGCACGCGACCGTTGGCATCCAGTTAATACTTATAATTGGCGCCGAGATTATTGATAGCTGTCAGCAGGTGGAGCTGTTCTATTAACCCATAGTTAGAATCAGACATGTACGTAACGCGTTACAAGTAACGAGTTACTTGTATCTAGTTACTATTTTCGGTAACGAGTAACGTATTTAATTACTTTTTCAGAAATGGAACGAGTAACGGTATTTAGTTACTTTTAAGGCCAAGTAACGAGTAACGGTATCTCGTTACTTTTGAGGAGTAACGTGTTCAACACCGCTTTAACGGCCTTGTTTTTATTCTAGCCTTAGTATGTGCCTATTGCGACAAAGGCAGATGGAAATCCCGAAAAACAAATAAACAGTATGACAATACAGCAACACGTATCGCGTCAGTCGAATAGTTTGACTGACGTGTCCAGCGATAAACGTTGCTGTACTGAACTCTACAGCTGGGAATGTCCTTCACCCAGCGAGCACAATCAGGTTCGTTGGTTCAACCTTCTAGAAACGGGTACGAACCGAATGTAAACCCATTACCCGTTGTCCTCAATGAAGGCGCAGTTCCCGAAGATTCGCCAGCTCTTCCTGAAGCACAACACTGCCGTTCCTTCGAGCGCGTCGGTAGAACGACGCTTCAACGTCACCGTAAATGTATTTTCAAGGAAGCGGGAAACATAACTGATGAAAACTTCGACAGGCAGTAGCTGCTTAAGGGCAGCGACTATTAAAAAGAAAACAATAAATCATGAAACAAAAACATTTGTGTATTTGGTCTTCAAAGTAACGTGAAAAGTAACTCGTTACTTTTGAGTTAACTCACGCGTTCCTTTTGAAAATCGGTAACGAGTAACGTATTTAGTTACTTTTTGAGCGAGTAACGAGTAACGGTATTTAGATACTTTTTTTGGGTAACGTGTACATGTCTGGTTAGAATGTTTCCTTCTTTCTGTTGCAATCAATCAGGAGACAACTTACACGAAATCTTAGGCTAATAAAGTACTATGAACATTCAAACGTTACGGCCTGATCAGTATATGTGTTCAAACTTTAGCTTCAGATGCACCCTTAACTTTTGATACGCTGAACGCTAATGTACAATGTAACGCTGTTTTAGTCTTAATCAGCGTACCATGTGCCTGCTTCCACTATATCTATATGTCAAACTTTACCCGTTTGCCTCTTTTTTTAATTTTTGGAAACCACCATTTTAGCGCGTAAATCACCAAATGAAGACTGGTGCATTGCTTGAACTCTGTTCAAAGGTTATCCACAGACCCAAAATCTTTCCCTGGCCAGTCATTGCAATTACCACTGAAGTCGTATTAAAATTATTTCTTATCAATTATTTCTGCGAGTTCATTTTAACCTCGACAATTTTTTTATTGATATAACTCCCGCACCAGTCAAACTTTGGGTTTACCAAACTCAATATTTAAACCTGAATGTCATTTTTGTTTTTGTTTCGCATTCTCGTGGTTTTGGTCAAACTATATACCCAGCTACCTGAATGAGACAGCTGACCGCCCCAAAAATAGCTTTTTTTGTTTTGATTTTTGAGGTATTGAATTCCTCAAGCTAGAAATCCGGAAACCCAAGTCTATCACGTCATCACATTTTCCTGGAACTCCGCAAAGAGTCAAAGGTTTGCATGCTCGACAAAAGTCCCGGCCCGTCATATAATTCTGATCATATTAAAACATGTGCAATTGGCCTTCAAACTCCCCGCAGCCTGCCATCGGCGCACAGACAATTTTATATTTTTCAACGCGTCGGTCGTTTTTTTGTGAATGTGTGTGCCATTTGGCTAAAAAAGATTTTCGCGTTTCGTTCTGCCCACATTTGCTGGAGACGTGAGCTCGGAGCATAGGCAACTGGCCCTCTTGCACGAGAACTGGTGCAGCCGTGCGCGTTCCAAAAAAAAAAAAAAAAAAAACTCGTGCAGAGAAAAACGAGCGAAGAACCAGGGATGTAAATTCAGAATAGATAAGAATAGCCCATTGTATCGAACCGCCACCACACACGATTTCTGGCTTTGATGCAAAGGCCTGGGAGGCGATCCCACCGTCATCTGTTTGTTCAGAATCGCTCAAACCACGGGTGGGGTGGGTCATTTATTTAAGGCCATTGGGTAATAGGGGGAGAAGACGCGCCACAGTTCTCACGTTATAGACTCAGATATGCCTATATATATTGTGGAGGTGTCGAGACTCAAACAAACAAATACCGATTCTCCCGCTGTTCAAACTCCGACTGCCCCGCGCGACGGCCGCCATGACGTCATTCGGCATCGTGTCACAGCGGTACTGCATGCAACAGGCAATCTAGTTTCCCCGGAGGGGATCGCACTTCACCATCTGATTAGCCGGTTCCAAACAGGTGTTGGTAAATTTCGACACGGTCATCTGCTCGGGGTACACCTTCTCCGAGGAGGTCAGCGGGGGGCGTACGTCACCAGGGCGTTTTCAGATAAGATCGAACAACCATGTCCGGTGACCATTTTTAATTTTGATGAAAAAAATATATTTTGCTGGCTTCATACCCAGAACAATAAAACCAATCCTTGCTTTTGGCAAAAAAAAATCTGTCTTTCCGAAAAAAATTTGTAAACACCCCCTCAGCCACGTGCGCGTTTTGCGTATCGCGCGATGTTGGCATTTCGGGCGGCTTCCTAAAAACAACTGTTCTGACTACGGGTCTAGAAATATTTACTGACAAATTAGGCATAAGAAGGATTGACACAAAGTATTAATCACCGAGTATTAGGGTCGTTATTTTTAGAAACAAAATCGCAAACACGGCACATTGCGCAGTAATGCTCTGGATTAAAGATTTTTTTTCTTCCTATGTATAGAGGCTAAAGTCATCAAACTTTGCCAGTGTGTTGCCCTGTGTATAGTTAATCTTTTCATGAAATATTGTTGTCCTGGTTAGCAGGATATATTTACAAGAATCGCTCACACAGGGGCATTTAACGAAAAATGCATTATTTTGAAAATCATTTAAAAAAAAAGGCCATCTTCAATATTTTTTAAACTCCCCGAAATTAACGTTTATAATATGTACTAACAGAGTCTGCAAAAACATGATGCAATATTTGTGTGGCTTTCAAGTTATAAAGCGAGGAATATCGCCAAATTGACGCTAACGCGGTTGCCATAAATGGGGCGTGCGCATACCCGTTCTTCACAATTTCATTTTTAATAAAAAGCGTAAAAATGCTACGGGGTGGTCAGGAAAAGAAAAATTGACTGCACAGAGGTGGACAATAGTTTTGAAGGGGAAATGATTAATACATTTTCGTACAACCGACCCCAAAAATGCCCATGGGTCAGATCGATCGAGAGGCGCCACCCTGTGACAAGCTTCGCGGCGCCTGTTTCAACAGCCGGCGTGTAGCGTCTCCGTCTACGCGACGTAAAGGGCGACTTTGCAAACAGATCAGCCTACAACCTTGGCGGTAACATGATATAGGAGGTAGGGCCCTGCAGAACTTGCGCCTCCTGTGAGCGCCAATAGATCCGCCGCCACAAAAACCTCACAATGGCAAAAAAAAAAAAAGATATTGCAAAAAAGAAAAAAAAAATTGCGATTGACTGAGATTTTTTGTTTATCGCGCCGGGAGTCTGCGGCCCAAGTCAATACGCGAGATGGCACAGGATTGCCAGCTAAAAAGGGTACCGCAATCCGTCCGCCCCTGCGGGTGGCCTTTGGCCATGAAACCGAAGCCGCGAAGAAACAGCACACACCAAAAGAGGAGATAACTGGGACCTTGAGAGCTGTGAGATAGAGTTGAGACCTTTTCTATTTTCGCAAGGGGGCCCACTGCCTAAGCATCAAGCGGTTTCATCGTGAGCAGCTCCTGCGACGGCTCACGTGCGTGTTCTCTGTTTCGATGGCTGAACGTTACAGTTCGAAGCGCGAGTGTTGCGCCGATTACCTCCAGAGGCACAAGAAAAAAATTGTTTACCAAAGGAACTTTCGAAGTGTGATGGATCTGGACAATGTTTCGTTGAAGAAGCGTCTCCGTGGAGGAAGTGTTCCTGTCCGAGAAACGGACTTTGTGTGCGTGAACTGTTTCAGCCGTTTCAAAGAAATGACTGCGGAATCGTCGGAATCAACGGGGCCAGAGGAAACCTTCGTCCCGGAACACGCAGCCGTCGAAGAGCTGAACAGGTACGCGCACTCTTCAGGAGTTTCACCTCTGAAACCACGTTCCGCCGTGAAAAGGCGCTGTAGGAGGTCTTACGCCAAGCGAAAGCAAGAAGAAATTGAACGCGCTCTGAGCAAGAAGCTAAGATCAGGCGTCACTACAGCGTATGGCGTGGGAGACAAGCCGACAACCTCAGCACAAAGCTGCAGCACCTGCTCAGAGTGGTTGAGCAACCTTCGGTCTGCATTTGACGCTTCGGACTCGTACCATGAGCGCTGCCGACTTTTAACGCTACTCCCGGAGTCGCTCTCAATGAAAGAAATTCAAGATGTTATTCCTTCAGCGACCCGCTATTTGCTCCGCAAATCAAGACATTACAGAGAAAAACTGGGAGTGTGGGCAATTCCTGACCCTTACACAAGAAGGAGAGTAAGCGAGGCGGAACTGCAGGTAGCGATGGACTATTACACCAAAGATGAGCTGAATTGTACACAGCAGAGTCCGAACAGAAAGGACGTCGTTGGCGTCATGGTGGACGGAACGAGACAGTACATTGCGAGACGTGTGATGACGCGGTCAATTCGCGAGGCTTATCGGATGTATAAGACAGCCCACCCAGACACAGCCATCGGCCTTACAAAATTCTATTCTTTGAAGCCAAAGTGGGTTGTGCACATCCCCTCGCATGAAGTTTGTGTGTGCGTTTATTGCGCAAACACGAAGCTCGCTGTGTGCGCCCTGGAAAAATTACAGGCGTCATAAGGAGCGCCGAAGACCTCCGTGACCTTTCTCTGTGCAGTCCACCTTCTGCCAAGTGTTCACTCGGAGAGTGCAGGGCATGTCCCTCGGTTGGGTGTTTTGAGGCGCCTAACCTTGGAATTCCAGATGAGGAAGTGCTTTACGCAGTCTGGGAGAAAGGCGATCTAATAAAGAAGGAAGTGAACCCGAATACGTTTCTGGAGCACCTTCAAGAATGTGTCAGGAAGTGGACATCCCATGATTATATCAGGCGCCTCCAGGGGAAGGCGATAAGCGATGAAAAGAATTATCTGCGGAAATCTAGCATTGTTCTCCACTTCGATTTCGCGGAGAACTGGACGGTTGTCCTGCCTGAGGAAATCCAGTCTTACCACTGGAGAAAGAGTCAAGTCTCCATATTCACCTGCGTGGTCACGACAAGAAAAGGAACCTGCAGCTGTGCCGTCATAAGTGACGACATGTGCCACGACTCCGCCCACGCATGCTACGCTGTTAGCAAGGTGCACGAGTGGCTTGAGGACAAGATTCCAGTGTATTCTCATGTGACCTACGTTAGTGATGGTGCAGCAAGCCACTTTAAGAACAAATACCAGCTACACGAGCTGCAGAGCAGCAAGTACACGTCAACGAAGTGGATTTTTTCCGCAACTGGACATGGTAAGAGTGCCTGTGATGGAATCGGGGGTCTTGTCAAGCACCAGGCAACATTGTACAACCTCCGAGGGCCCACCACGTCGGTGATCAAGTCGGCGTCAGAGATGGTTGCCGCACTGAACTCTAAACTGCCGAACGTGGAACTAATCCACCTCCCAAAAGCTGGCGTCAAAGCGTTCAGGGATATGAAAGCAAAGGAGTGGGACTCTGTTTCTGCTGTGCGTGGAGTTCAGTCCTGTCACTTGTGGCAGTGCACGCGGTCCGGCACCTCGCAACCACAGCTGTTTGTCGCAAGAACAGTAGACGCAGAAAAGATATATCTTTGAAAGTAAAGTCTCTTACCGCTGCGAAAAGCAGATCGAGGTCGCCAGCTTGCGGTGCCATATAGAAGAAACAAACAGTGCTCGCAAAAGAGAGAAAACAAAATGTTCCACCTCGGAGTGCCAGGAGAGCGCCGTGACTGAATCAGGTCAGCGGCCAGCAGATATAATGCATGCGACAATCGCCGAACCTGCGCACATAATCTTGATTAATTAAACTAATTTCAATTGTACCACTTCAAACATGTGTTCTTTCTTATTACTATATAAGCCTGGTCGTTAGCAGCCCTTCCTCCCTACGAAGGGTAGGCTCCGAAAGTCACTGATCCGAGAAATCTGTATTTAAATTGTTGACTTGTGGTTCAAATTCATCTGAAATCTTTTGTATGAATTATTATCTTTCACGAACTCCTGTCATAGTTCTTTCTGTTCACGCAGGAAGCACTATGACAGGCGCCAATAGATCTAGAGCGGCGGATCTGTGAGCGCCAATAGGTCCACGGCGGCGGATCTATTGGCGCTCACAGGCGGCGCAGGATCAGGTTCTGCCGCGCCCTACCTCCCATATCATGTGACCGCCACGGTTGTAGGCTGATCTGTTTGCAAAGTCGCTCCGGTTGCTTCCTTTACGTCGCGTAGACGGAGACACTATACGCCGGCTGTTGAAACAGGCGCCGCGAAGCTTGTCACAGGGTGGCGCCTCTCGATCGATCTGACCCATGGGCATTTTTGGGTCGGTTGTACGAAAATCTATTAGTCATTTCCCCTTCAAAACTACCGTCCACCTCTGTGCAGTCAATTTTTCTTTTCCTGACCACCCCGTAGCATTTTTACGCTTTTTATTAAAAATTAAATTGTGAAGAACGGGTATGCGCACGCCCCATTTATGGCAACCGCGTTAGCGTCAATTTGGCGATATTCCTCGCTTTATAACTTGAAAGCCACACAAATATTGCATCATGTGTTTGCAGACTCTGTTAGTACATATTATAAACGTTAATTTCGGGGAGTTTAAGAAAAATTAAAGATGGCCTTTTTTTTAAAATGATTTTCAAAATAATGCATTTTTCGTTAAATGCCCCTGTGTGAGCTATTCTTGTAAATATATCCTGCTAACCAGGACAACAATATTTCATGAAAACATTACCTATACACAGGGCAACACACTGGCAAAGTTTGATGACTTTAGCCTTTATAGATACGAAGAAAAAAATCTTTAATCCAGAGCATTACTGCGCAATGTGCCGTGTTTGCGATTTTGTTTCTAAAAATAACGACCCTAATACTCGGTGATTAATACTTTGTGTCAATCCTTCTTATGCCTAATTTGTCAGTAAATATTTCTAGACCCGTAGTCAGAACAGTTGTTTTTAGGAAGCCGCCCGAAATGCCAACATCGCGCGATACGCAAAACGCGTACGTGGCTGAGGGGGTGTTTACAATTTTTTTCGGAAAGACAATTTTTTTTTTGCCAGAACAAGGATTGGTTTTATTGTTCTGGGCATGCCGCCAGCAAAATATATTTTTTTCATCAAAATTAAAAATGGTCACCGGACATGGTTGTTCGATCTTATCTGAAAACGCCCACCAGCAGGAAGTGGATCGTGGGGTAAGCCAACAAGTTTGTTTGAAACTCTGTCAGTTTCAAAGTTTTAAAAGTAAACATTTGACAGAGATCTGTCTGGTTTGGAGTAATTAATATTGAAAATTTGAACACCAACCAAGCCCTTCTCTAGGGACCCAACGTTTCAAGGCCGATTCGGCCTCTTCTTCAGGGGCGACTACGGCTATGGCCGTTGAGGAGCAGTGTCTTTTTCTTCTACGGCGTGTGTCTGGTCTTCTTCTTCTACGGCTGTGCCTTTTTCAATGAAGTGACGAAGCCCGTTCACATAGGCGGATGGTAACGCTCCGAGAGATCTATTGATGTTCTGTGGCGTTGTTTGAATATGCCATGATTCAAGGAACAGTCTTTTTCGAGGATTTCTCTCAACGTCAATGATGCATGCGTTTTCAAAGTCAATGCGATGGTCCTTGACGTCGCAGTGCTCAGCGACCGCGCTGCGCTCGTGATCGAACTTGCGCACGTCGTTTTTATGCTGACGTATTCTCTCTGCAAAGTTCTTCGTTTCGCCGATGTATGTCGCCGCGCAAACCCCGCAAGGAATCTTATATATAACGCCTTGGGCTTTTTCTTTACCAGGGCGATCTTTTGGGCGTGGCATGAGTCGTCCAAGGGTAGACACAGGTTTGTGTGCTAGTTGGATACCCTCTTTCGCAAGCACACGTGCCAGTGCCTCGCTTGTTCCGTTGATGTAGGGAACGCTGATGCGGGATGTTGGGCGGGAATTCGCACTTAACTGTTGCTGCACGTGTTGTTGTTTTCGGCCTACACGGCGGGCAACGCGATGGATGAAGCTGCTCGTGTAGCCGTTCTTTTTAAGGTCAGCAATGACGGTTTGTTCCTCCTTTTTTTGTCTTTCTTCTGATGAGCAGATGGTCTTTGCCCTGGTTAAGAGTGTCCTGACCACCGACGCCTTATGATTGGCTGGGTGGTTGGATTCAAACTGGAGGTAGCGTCCAGTGTGCGTCGGTTTTCTGTATACAGAGAACTTGAGCTCTTCCCTTTGCCGTTTTACTAGCACGTCCAGGAAAGGTAAGGTGCCGTCCTTTTCGCGCTCCACAGTGAACTGGATGGCCGGCTCGATGGTGTTGAGATGCGCCAGGAACCTGTCCACTTCAGACCTCTCCAGGACGCAGAAGCAGTCATCTACGTACCGTAAGAAAATCTTGGGTGGTGTGGATAATGACTGCAGTGCCTTCTGTTCAATAGCTTCCATGCAGAGGTTTGCCGTGGTGACGGAGATGGAAGCACCCATCGCGGTTCCACTGGTCTGCTTGAAGAACTCCCCCTAAAGCTGAAATATGTACTGTCGAGGCAGAGCTCCAGGAGGCGGCACAGTTCATCCACGCTGAGGTTCGTTCTGTCGCTGAGGTTTTTGTCTTTTTCTAAAGCGTTCCTAGCCGTGGCGACTGCCAGGGGAACAGGAACACTTGTAAAGAGCGAGATGACGTCGAACGATACCATGGTGTCCTCAGCGCTCAACTTTAATTGTGCTACCTTCTCTACGAAATCGCTGGAATTGCGCACGTAGGTCGTCGTATTTCCCACAAGAGGAGAAAGGGTGCGATGAAGATAGTTGGAAAGAGCACGAAGTGGCGAGGTGGTAAAATCTACAATAGGCCGAAGAGGAACGCTAGGCTTGTGAATCTTCGGAAGACCATACAAGCCTGGAGCAGATCCATTCCTACAGAGAAGTCGCAGGTGGAGGCTTCTTGAATCAGGGTGCTTCTTGAAAATGTCCGCTAGAACTTTGTTCATTCTCGCCTGGACTTGTGATGTAGGGTCCTTTGGCAGCTTTTTATAAGCGGAAGTATCAAGAAGATCGTGAACCTTTTTTTCATAGTCATCACGGTTCAAGACAACAGTCGAGTTGCCCTTGTCGGCTGGAAGGATCACAATCTTGTCATCTTCGCGAAGCGCTCGAAGTGCTTTTACTTCTTCTTTTGGTAGGTTGTGTTGTTGATGTTGCGGTATCTTAGACAAGATGCCGATCACCTTTTGTCGGGTTCGTTCACGAGAGCTTGGATTCATGTGCGCAATGCCGTCTTCAAGGGCTGCGACCATTTTTGGCAAAGGTGGCCTCGTTGTGGTCATGTTAAACCCATGACCCTTGGCTAATACATTAATCTCACAAGGGGAGAGTAGCCTGGACGAGAGGTTCGTGACAAAACTAGCGGTGTTGGTGCTGCGTTGTGTTGTTTGTCTATTCTGCAGTCTCGAAAACTTTTTGCCTTGAGATACTTGCTGTTTTTCAGCAGCAGTGGAGGCGACACTTTCGGCGAAAGACTGTAGGGATGGGAATACGTCCGGAATGCTGTATTCTAGCTGCCGTCGAGTGAAAAACAGGTCCAGTTTCTTTTTCTTTAAAGTGGCTTGGCATTCGTGGATGCGGGCTTTAATGAGACGGCGCTCAGCCTGCTCGAGGATCTTGTGTCCTTCCGGCGTATGAACGAGGCGCTTAATGCGAAGGCTTTGGGGAACCACCTGGGAGTCCCGGCAGGCCACCGTAAAGTCCAGGTGAGTCTTGAAAATGGAGATGCTCCGAGCAATATTCACATACCGTTTAGCGAGCTGCGCTGTCTCCTCTCCGAAGTCAAAGCGTAAAGATTTAAAAGTAAACATTTGACAGAGATCTGTCTGGTTGGGATTTTCTTTCGTTACATAGATGACTGCTTCTGCGTCCTGGAGAGGTCTGAAGTGGACAGGTTCCTGGCGCATCTCAACACCATCGAGCCGGCCATCCAGTTCACTGTGGAGCGCGAAAAGGACGGCACCTTACCTTTCCTGGACGTGCTAGTAAAACGGCAAAGGGAAGAGCTCAAGTTCTCTGTATACAGAAAACCGACGCACACTGGACGCTACCTCCAGTTTGAATCCAACCACCCAGCCGATCATAAGGCGTCGGTGGTCAGGACACTCTTAACCAGGGCAAAGACCATCTGCTCATCAGAAGAAGACAAAAAAAGGAGGAACAAACCGTCATTGCTGACCTTAAAAAGAACGGCTACACGAGCAGCTTCATCCATCGCGTTGCCCGCCGTGTAGGCCGAAAACAACAACACGTGCAGCAGCAGTTAAGTGCGAATTCCCGCCCAACATCCCGCATCAGCGTTCGCTACATCAACGGAACAAGCGAGGCACTGGCACGTGTGCTTGCGAAAGAGGGTATCCAACTAGCACACAAACCTGTGTCTACCCTTGGACGACTCATGCCACGCCCAAAAGATCGCCCTGGTAAAGAAAAAGCCCAAGGCGTTATATATAAGATTCCTTGCGGGGTTTGCGCGGCGACATACATCGGCGAAACAAAGAACTTTGCAGAGAGAATACGTCAGCATAAAAACGACGTGCGCAAGTTCGATCACGAGCGCAGCGCGGTCGCTGAGCACTGCGACGTCAAGGACCATCGCATTGACTTTGAAAACGCATGCATCATTGACGTTGAGAGAAATCCTCGAAAAGACTGTTCCTTGAATCATGGCATATTCAAACAACGCCACAGAACATCAATAGATCTCTCGGAGCGTTACCCTCCGCCTATGTGAACGGGCTTCGTCACTTCATTGAAAAAGGCACAGCCGTAGAAGAAGAAGACCAGACACACGCTGTAGAAGAAAAAGACACTGCTCCTCAACGGCCATAGCCGTAGTCGCCCCTGAAGAAGAGGCCGAATCGGCCTTGAAACGTTGGGTTCCTAGAGAAGGGCTTGGTTGGTGTTCAAATTTTCAATATCTGTCAGTTTCCCGTTGAGCGCTCCGTCGAAGCGGAGGGAGGTGGTGAAGGACGATACGGTCTCGCCTATCAGGCGGTTAAGGTTGGTGTATGCGGGACACTCACTATCATAAATGTCATCGCTTTCCTCTATGAAGGCACGATCCGAGTGCTCCAAGGTTGTGTGCGTTGCCAGGATGGGGTTGTACGAATATGCCACGACCGTGGCAACCTGTGGTGCTGGATAATGAAGAACTACAACTTGTACTTCTTGCAGTTGTTGAGCAGAGTCGTTCCATGTGCAGAGAGGTGAATCCCGAACCTGTGATTCCTCGGAAGCTGTGGAACATCAGGAAGCCCTGATGACCCGTGCATAGGTCCGTCAGTTTGCAAATGCGATTCAACACCAAGTCTGCGCCCTCGCCGATGGTGTTCTGTCCGCGAACGTAGTTGTTTAGAGCGTCCTCCTTACCTGAAATGAGCTGCTCCGGATGGTAAAGCCACCTGTAGTTACCCGTGCGCGCTTCGTCCACAAAGCTAGAGGTTGCGGTAAGGCGCCCGCGCGATTCTTTCGTCTCTGATCTAGCCCCAGCGTTGTACCTGCTCCACGAGTGGTAAGTTTAGTGCACTGCTACGCTTCTCACGCGCTCAGTCTTTCTGAAAATGACTGATTTAGTGGTTTTTCGCGGTCGGCAATGTCCCGAACACAACAACAACAAAAAAAAGAACACAAACATAAGTGGGCACAACAGCGCGTCCCGGGTGGCCAAGAAGAGCCAAAAGAGACACAGGAACAGCGCGAACGCGAACCGGTACGCGCGAAGGATCATTTTGCCCACGAAACCCCTCGCCCCCCCCCCCCCTTTCCGCATGCCCACACACCCACATGCAGGCCTGCGTCCCCCTTGCCTTTTCTTTTTTCCTGAACGCCCGATTCCCCATCTAGTACCCGGTAGTGAAGACACTCCTCGAGGTGGTAATGATGTCTATTGAGGGGACATCTCTAAACAGGGAACTCTGTCTGTTCGTTTCCAAGTCATTGTATGGGACGCAAGCAACTAAGCGCACCCGCGCTGTCGTTCCTGCCCACTCGAAGCGTGTCAAACTTCTTAATTATGCTCGATCTTTTTTTTTTTTTTTGCTGCTTAACACGGGCTTTAGCTGACTTAAGGGTTGAAATATAGTTAAAAATATTTTGTTTATCTGGTGTTTATTGCGACGCATATGCTTGGAGAACGGGAGTTTGGGTATTGTGTAAAGGCGGGACTTGTGATTGTTAAAAACTTGGAAGGAAGGGAGGTCGGTCTGCCAAATATACTGCGTGGTGCATACCCTGAAGTGCAACGAATAGACAATACTACCTGCGTCACGCTTATCATTTCCGTTTATGCTAAAGATGAAGTAAGAATTTGTACTTTTTTCCTCCATGAATTTCGTCATGTGACTGCACACTTTGCACCGCTGCCCATGACATGGCCGAGATCAAGTGAACTCTTTATGTGTATTTCGGATTTAACCAGAATGTCATTAGGTTTTTCCTCGATATTAGCCGACACATGGGGCTTGCGGAAATACGGTATTGAAGGCGCTTTTTTGTGAGATAATAATAAAGTCTTTGCGTAAGATTTGAATGTTCGAAGGTTACTTGAGTAGGGTACCACTAAGTCATATTGATTTTGCTTTGAATGTTGATCGCTTTTTATGCCTGTCGTGCTGTCTATTGTGCAAGACT
>JAZHYW010026610.1:0-42846 GCA_037355805.1 Ixodes ricinus
GAAATGCTGTAACTTGAGAGAAAAAAAAAAAGAAGTTTCTTGGTCCAGGAGTAACATTTTAGATTTGTTTAAATAGTTAATCGGTCGTGTCCGGGCTTGCGTCGCTCGGCAGGAGAGGTCTCGTGTTATAGTGACCTTTGCACACCGTATACCTTCGCCGAGAAACGCTCGCACGTCGCAAGCAGCAAGTTTCCGGCGATCGTTGCCCACCTCGCTGCCCTTGCTGGGTCTTCCGAACCTCTTTACGAAGTGCACCGTAGAGCGTAATGCCGTCTTAGCGGAAAATCGCGGGTCGTGAGGATCTGGCTGATCGAGATGCGCTCACGACGACTGCCCCAGCGGCGGCAGCCGCCGCAGCCCCAGTCCTGGGAGCCGCCATTTTCTAACTGTGACGACGATGACGATGATGATGATGATGATGTAAACCTTTATTCCTCCCGAGTAGGAGCGCAGACCCTTTGGGTACTCACGCTATTTAAAAAAAAAATAGGCGCACGCTAAGATAGCGCAACGCAAAGCGCAAGAAACGTAGTTAGCGTTCGGCGCATGCGCAACGGCGACGACGCTATTCCTTGCGCGCGCTGTTATTGCAGCTTGTATCCTAAAACTGCCTAATCTCCCGCAAATGTACGTAATGTTTTCGTTTTTTTTTGATTGGAGCAACACTGTTTATAGGTCGAGCTAGGTGGCGCAGGTTACCGCCCGGCATAAAGGGTACAACCGTTACTATCCATCCAGATGATACAAGCTACTGCCCGTTTTGTTGTTTAGCTTTACTTTATTTTGTAGAAAACAACGATGGGTTGCGCGGCCATGCAGGCCCGTAGGTCACCGTTGAGGGGGAGGGGAGCGGGAGAAAAGGATAAAAGAAGAGAAGAAGAGAAGAAAATAAAAGTGAGAATGTGGCAGTCATAGTGTCGTCATCGTTGTCGTGTATGGATCAGGCGTATCATGGGCTGCAGTGCAATTGTTCGGCTAGGCGGAGGAAAAGCCGGACTTTTCCTGCGCATGGCGACTAGCACTCGAGAGTGAGGTTCTATGTCCATCTTCTTAGGCGGTTAGCCATTCCTGGAACGTCAGTATAATGTCGCTATATTATGTCGCACAGTTGCGTGCGACTCAAGAATTTGGCTAGCGCGGTTAGCAGTCTTTCCGCCTTGGCAGCTGTTGCTGTTGGCCTAATCAGCTCTTCCAGGGTGTCACTTGGGCATCCGAGGGCGGAGTAGGTTTGTCTTAGTTCGCCCCGCTCTTCTTCGTATAGGGGGCACACACATAGAAGATGCTCGTCGTCTGCGGTTACCCTACATGTACCGCATGCGTCATCTCGGTGGTCCTTCCATTTTGCCAGGTAGGCGGGAGTGAAGGCGCTTCTGGTGCGTAACCTGTGAAGGACGGCCGTCTCGTTTCTCGTCAGGCGTCCGGGAATTTTAGCGGGTAGGGGTCCATTTTCGAGCTCCGGATGGCGTGCAGAGATAATTCGCCGCGTCAATAGGCGAGCGTCTGCGAAGGCGGGGACCTCAGAAGTGGGGCAGTTTGGCTCGTCGTGGGCCCGGTCCGCGAGGGCGTCAACTGCTTCATTGCCCTCGATCCCGCAGTGAGACGGAAGCCACTGAAAGGCGATCGTCCATCCTCCCTTTTGGAGATTCTGAGCCTTGGCCATTACCTCCCGTGCGAGCGCAGGTGCCCTGTCGGGTTTGTCCAGGAGTCTTAGCGCCGCCCTAGAGTCCGTGAGCAAAACCAAGTTCCCCGGTTGTTTCCCATCCGTCATTGCCAGTCCCAGGCGGAGGGCTGCCAGCTCGGCTGTTGTGGATGACGCATGAAAGCTCAGCTTCTCCATTCTGCTGTGTCCTTCCGAGATCGCCGCAGCCGTAGCTGTTCTTCGTTGTGCTTTCACTGACCCATCTGTGAATGTCCGTGTCCATCCGTGGTAGAACTCGTCGATGTGCTGTGATGTGTGTTGATAAGCTACTGTCGCTGGGGTTACTCTCTTCGGACCCATCTGCGCGATATTCATTTCGATCTTCACTGTGGGAGGCTCACTAGGCGGCGGTGGAAGTGTAATATGGGTGGTTGGGCACCCAGCAATTTCTTCAAGAAGATTGACGAGTTTCGCAAGATGTGCACGGCGAGTCGCTATATTCTTCACGAGTGATACTGTGCTGGGAGTTTCTTGCATCCGTATGAGATGTCGTAGAGCCCGCTCTGTCGCTGCATTTTGCACTGTGTTTGTTCGCGCTTCTACTAGCGTGTGACGCGATGATGCCGTCCGTGGGACGCCTAGGCATATGCGAAGTGCCACTCTTTGTGCCCTTTCCAAGCTTGCCCACTGCCTGTGGTTGAGGTCGAGGAGTGGGAGTGCGTAGAGCGTTCGTGCTTTGATCAGTCCATGGTAAAGTTGGAGCATCATGCGTTGTGAGGTGCCTCTTCGTACCCCTCCAAGGATGCGAAGGATGGACGTCGTTTTTTTGTTGTTGTTGAGGACTGTGCTCACAGCTGGTTGCCACGAGACTCTGTCATCTAGTTTCAGCCCCAGGTACGTTGCTTGCTTTACTATTGGTACTGGGGTCCCTGCAATCTGTAGAGACAATGTGAACTTGTACGTCCTGTGTGGCGCATTGAGCAGGGCTACGGATTTTGCCGCGGAGAGGGTGAGGCCCAGTGTCGTTAGAAAATGGAAGATGTTGTCCAGAGCTCTCTGCAGTTCCTTCTGGACGCTTTTCCTACAGCAGCCTCGGTCGGCCGCCCAGATGGCAATATCATCTGCGTAAACCGCCATGTGCACTGGACGGTTCGTCCGCTCGCCTATCCGGGCTGCTTGCGGGAGCGCCGACAACGCCACACTGAACAACAGCGGGCTGAGTACGCTGCCTTGCGGTACCCCTCGTGTTATACGCCTCACTGTGCTGCAGACCCCCGCAGCACTCACTTGTGCCTCGCGGCCCTCCAGGAACGCGCGGATGAAGGCAAGCATTCGGCCACCGATTCCCAGTCTTTTCAGCTCTGTCATGATGCTGTTGTGTTCAACGGCATCGAAGGCCTTGGATATATCGAGGAGAACTACACCTGTTGTTCGGTGTCGGGCCTTGCCGTCCTCCAACGCTGTTACCAGGTCAGCGATGGCGTCCGCTGTGCATCTGCCGCGTCGAAATCCTGCGTAGCACTCTGGCAGAGCCCCTACCGTCTCGAGATGGTGCACCAGCCTGCAGAGGATTATCCGCTCGAGGAGCTTCCCGACGCACGACGTGAGTGCTATCGGACGGTAGGAGTTGGGCTGGTCTGACGGTTTACCTGGCTTGAGCAGTGGCACGACGGTGGCCTTCTTCCAGTCTGCCGGGAGGCATGCTGTTGTCCATACCTCGTTAAGGTATGCCAGGAGGTCTGGCAAGGCGTCCTCTTCGAGGTTTCGGAGCGCTTGATTTGTCACTCCGTCAGGTCCGGGAGCCGACTTCTTTCGAGGCAGCGATGCAAGGGCGCGTTTGAGCTCATGGAGATGAAGGTCTTCCTGTCCTATCGTCATCGCCTGAAATTCCGGCGGTCTCCATCGTATCCAGCCTTTGGGTGGTTTCCTCGGTCCTGCAGGGAGGGACGGGGTACTGAGTAGTGCATCCGCGATGAGTTCTATCACAGCTTGTGTGGTAATATGCAGCTTGATGGCCATGCCGATGATGGGGTGTCTTGGTCCCGGTCTGCATGTCAAGCTCCTTGCCATTCTCCATGCGCTTGTGCTCCCTCCTCTTCCGTCCAGTGTTTCGCACTTGAGCTGCCATTGTTCTCGTGCTAGCCGTTTTCCGTGCCTTTTAAATTTTGCGTCAAGTCTCCTGAACGTGACCTGGTCCTCGGGTAGCCTTGTTCTCTTGGCTCGCCGCTGGGCTTGTCTCCTTTTTGCACGAAGCTCCAGCCACTCTAGGTCTGGATTTGGCCTGTTAATCGGCACGCTTACCGTGTGAGTCGCCAGTCGAAGTGCTTCGGCCATAGCCGGAGTGGTGAGGGGTTGACCACTAGCGCGCAAGCTGGAAAGGTGCGACCGATACTTAGCCCAGTCGACAACTTTGCAAGTCTTCGAGGGCGGTTTAGGGAGGTTTCCCACTACTATGGGTGTGTGGTCACTTCCCCACCCGTCGGGTTGAGGGGTCGCTCGTAGTGGTCTGAGTATCCCGGCCGTGAATGTCAGGTCTATCACACTTTGCTGCGTGTCTGTCCTAAGGAATGTTGGTGTCCCTGTTCCAATTTCTTCGAAGTCCGTTGTGTCCAGGAGTTTCTGCAGTCTCCGACCTCTGGCTGTTGTCTTCCCGTCTCCCCAGGACTCGTTGTGAGCGTTGAAGTCGCCGCCGATCAGCATATCCTTGTCTGTGCCAAGCTCCGCTCTCATCTCGGCCAGCACACGTGGTCGCCACTTGCCCAATGGATGTATGTATGCCGAAACTATCACGATATCTTTTCTGCGTGCGCGCACCTGCACCCCGGCGAAGTCCGCCCTCTCTGAGCAGTACTTGGTGAGGTCCAGCTGATGGTGGTAGACACTGTTCCTCACAAGTATCACTGCCCACGGATGTTTGCCTGTCTGCTTTGTCGCGTAAGCGGTGTACTGAGGGATCTTGATTTGTTTTTGGTCCATTCGTGGCTCTTGTAGCAGTAGTATATCGAATGGATGTTCCAGTAGTCGTGCTTTGAGGTCCGTGAGTCTTTGTCTTAGACCGTTACAATTCCACTGCAGAATTGTCGGGAATCCGGTGTCTTGGGTTGTTCTGGTCGTTTTATTGTGTGCTGTCATGAATGGGTCGTTCCAAGGACACTAGCCATAAACTTCCAGCTACTCCATGAGGCGTTTGATGAATGATGAGTGATGATTTCGGCGGTGACTAGTCTGAAACAGAGACAGTTATTCTGCTCACGAGTAAGGAAAGCATGAAAGACCTTCAGAACGCCATCATAATAATGGGCTCTAGGGAAAGGATTGCCCCGATCACTTGATGAAGCGCTGACGAAGGTGAGAGTGTGTTCAATAGTCTACGAAGCGCAGTGATCGCAAGTGCAATTATGGCTTTAAAAGGAGAACCATGTCCCATTCCACTTGTCTGGTTGGATGTCGGCATATGCCCTTCCGAGTCCGTGTGCGAAGTGATGTCTTTGATATTTGGCTGTTCCCAAAAGGATGATTTTTGAGAACTGGACGCTACGTCCACGGACTTGTTACTTGCGCCCTCCGGTGTCTTAAGCAGAGGGAACTCTTCAGCAGTCAGAGGAGGTACATTGTTGGTGGTGTTCTTAGATGAGTGCGTGTTTTTAGCAGTCATTTTCTTGCTAACCTGTCTCTTAGCATGTACGGCTCCTTTCGCTTCGCGAAATGTGGTGTTGTGCTCGAGCTTGTACCTTATAATCTCAGTCTCTCTTTCTTTAACCGGGCAATCCGCTGCGTTCGAGGCATGGTCACCTTCGCAGTTCACGCAGTATGGGGCGCCTTCGCACATGCCGTCATGACTTTTGCCGCACCGATGGCAGAGTTGAGACTCCGTCGTACATGCAGCTGCGATGTGGCCAAACTTGTAGCACTTGTAACATTGCAGAGGGCGTGCTCTGTAGGGAATTACTTCTGTTCTCACGAGGCCCACCTTCACATGTTGGGGCGCCTGCTCTCCTGCAAATGTTACGCGTACGACGGGCGATGTTTTGCCGAGTCGCTTCACTTCAACTATGCCGATGGATGACTGCAGCTGTGTCTTTATGTCATTTTCGGTATAGTCCGGGTCTATATCCCGAAGGACGCCAAAACTGCCTGAGTGTTCTCTTGGTAGGTAGGCTCTCACCGGCACTGTACAAAGCTTGGTCACCTTGAGGAGCTCGGCTTTGAACGCGGGTCTTTTCACGTCGACTGCAAGGATGTTCCGAGCTTTGTTTACGCGAACAACAGTGACCATGCCTGGCGCAGCGTTGTTCAGAAAGTCTGTGAGTCTGAACTTGCTGAGCGAGTCAATTTTCTGGTTGTCAGTGGGGGCATAGAGTACGGTACATCCGACTTGAAGGTTTGCCCCTTCCTGGAGAGCTGGCGCTTTGCTCGGGCAGGTCTTGCGTCGCTTTTTCCCATGAACGACCTCATATTCCCCGTCGTCAAGTTCCATGGTATCGTTGTCGTGGGTAGACATGATCGTCGATGAGGAGCTGCTGATTGTACCGGTGAGAGCTTCCTTCAGCGGAATCGTGTACCCGTCTTTTATGAGCGTGGCGGAACTTGCTTGTCCTTTGTCCTCTTCGAGGGCAGCCGGTAGGTTCGATGCCATGGTGGACATTTTGGCAAATATCCTGGCCTCCTCGGAGGAGGCCCTTGTGCGCTGCGATCGGATCCCTCCCTGGTTGTAGGAGACCTCGGAATGTCAGCAAGTAGGATCGTTATACAGTTAGTTATTTAGGTGGAATTAGGAGGTACAGACGAAGGTAACCCAAAGCTGTGCCGTCGTCGTCGTCTTTTCCTACTGCCCGTATAAATGGTGCAGCCGTTATATACATCCATCCAGCCAGGTGGCGCATGCTACCGCTCGTTAAAAAGGGTACAGCCGTTGACATATATCCATTCATCCGCAGTCGAATTTTTTTCCAAAACCGCCAAGCATAGAGTTATTATAATTTACGCTAGAGGTTCAAATGGGCTAGTGTCTATGCGACTTCCGTGACGCAAATTGAAGCAGACAGCAACCAGTCTACTTTTGCGGCGCTCCTGTGCATTCCTACGGGAAAACGCGCGTGCATTTTGTCTCTTCGTCGGAAAATAACATGACTTTTGTTATTTGGGTCGTACCGAATGGTATGTACTTTTATTATAACATTGTAAAAGTGTAATTGCTTTAGTTACCGCATTTTTCTTTACCACTGAACAATGTCTAACTTCGCTATATTTTAGGCCCGAACCTCTGTTCCATAGCAGGAATGTAAAAGCGAGCGACGATTCTAAGCAACATAATCGAAAGGAATATAGAGTGTGCTCAAGGCTCGCCAGCATTCGGGTGTTGCTTATATATTGCCAAACTGCCCGTCCTGTCACTATATAAAAATGACTCCGTCGTGCATCCTTACTAGTGGTTAAAGACATTCGAAACGTAAAGAATAAAAAGTACGTGAAGTATGAAAGCTGTGTCTGTTTATTGTTTATTGTTTCCTATATGGGACAGCTTTTATCGGGCACCTAGCTGTTTTCTGGCTTTTCCGTATTTTCAAAGATTTCGAGCGTGCGGGTGATGTTTTGAATGCAGAACAAGCATCTTCGCACATTTTCATAAGCAGAAAGAATAAAGCAGTGGTTTTTTTATAGTAAATCGGATTATATTATGTGGGCTTCAATTTATTTTGATAGTCTAAAAAAAATGAAAGCCGTTTACAGCTCCCTGTAACGCCGAATTGGAGCGCAGCTCTTGAGGAGGAGGAAGGAAGGGTACTGAGGGGAGGGTATAGTCACGTAGTCAGTAGTCACGTGACCCCCTCACGGGGGTCACGTGACTTTGAGGGGGCGGTCACGTGATCTCGGGGGGGAGGTCACGTGACCTTACGGTTACGTGCCGTAAGGTCACGTGACCTACGGCAACGGCGACGCCGCTCAAGCCGGAAACGGGCGCCTAAGAGCTGCGCTCTAAAAAGAGAAAGAGGACATGAAATCCTGGTGCAAGGAGGCATTAGACTTTCTCCGGCAGTGACGGACACCTCCTTTTCGGACTGACATATACCATCCCATTGACCTTTGCGTTAAATCTTTATTACTGTTAATGTTCTTGTTGCTTTTTTGTTAAGTTTCTGTAATACTGCGGCACCACAGGCCTCAGGTACGAGCCAATGGCCTTTTTGTGATGCTGCGACCCTCCAGGGTCGAATAAAGACTATCTGCCTAAAGACTATGTAAAATGAGTTACGGATCCAGTGTTACTGCGTAGTTCTTGCCATCTCTCTTGGTTTTCCACGTGTTCTTTCGTTTGGCACGTATACCCCTCATGCTGCAAAGCGTCGACGCCGTGTTCGCACTAACAGTGTCCGAAAGTGCACATAAATACATGAACGTAGCCGTTTTAGCACCATTTTTAATGTCATGAATTTGAAATAAAAATGCCGTAACTGATAAATTATTTGGTCTGCGTGACTGAGAAATGTTCAATCTACCTAGTACGCACGAATCATATTCGTGATATTTGCTCTTATAATCGAGCGCAGGGAGAAAATGCGCTCGCTTTTTCCCTTAGAAATGCATTACCGGAAGTTAATTTCCGACTGGTTGTTGTCTGCTTTAATTTGCCGCAGCACACTAGCGCCAGTTGAACCTCTAGCGTACATTATAACAACTCTTTATGGTGCCAAGTCGCCGAATCATCGGAACATAAGGTTCGACACAAGTTTTCCCGAATGTCTCGTGAGCGCCGCCATTTTGCGACTTCGTGTGCTTTCGATACCGGTAGTTACGGTAGCTCAGGCGATGTCGTTTTGCTGTGTCGGCGGCAAAGCGTTTCCGCGATTTGAGCTAAGGCTTCAGATAACCGCAAACAATGGTTTTAGTTACGCAAGAATGGCTCGGGTATCGTTACCCCGAAGCGTAGCGATTCGGAACAAAAATGCTAGACTGGCTGCTTGAAATGACGTTATCAGCGATGTTGTACTTCCGGAGTCGTCATTGTAATTATTACTGATTAATGATGTCGCGAACTTTCTCGACCTTGAAGTTCGATGTTAGACCTCGAAGTTCGACTGGTTCGCCGAAGCTTCGAAACTTTTGGCAAATGGATGGATGAATGGATGCTAACGGCAGTACCCTTTATAAACGGGTGGTAGCTTGCGCCACCTAGCCTTGACTTTTGACTTTCGAACAGTGAAAAACAATTTTTACGTAGTCTAGAATTTCAGGAACCGATCACCAATGTTTACGTAATACAAAAGCAAATATACAGGGTCCTTTTTTTAATTTATAATTTGTTAAAAAAAAGAAAAAACGGTGACTAATACGGTTTGTGCAGGTAAGTTGTACGACCAGGGGGACATGATTACGCGGAGAGCAAGTTCTCTGCTTCTTGCCCAGGAGTTGCAGTGATGTCAAAGCGCCTGTTGCACGAATGTATTAAAAAATATTCCGCTAATTTTTTTTTTTTTTTCAAGTGATGTTATTGATTTTTTAGACGCGATTATATCGTAACGTGTCCCGCACTAGGTGCGCCGCGTGAAACGTGTGCTGCAGATGGGACGTCGATATCGGCTTTTCTGTCCGTGCGGAGGAGGAGGAGGAGGTTCGATAATGGGACTCAATTTTCGTCGATCGGTCCACCGTGCTTCCGTTTCGCCTTGCAGTGGACGGGCAGAGGATCGCCAGGACAAGCACGCGCGTCGCGGTCATGTGACAGTCACTATACACGATATCGAATTGGCTGGGGGAGGCCGAGATGTCTCGTAGCGCCCCCTACGGTGCATCGTAAGGTGGTCGTGGGGCTCGAGCGTGAAGTCGGAAAGCGTGTGTCAGCCGTTTCTTCCTTTTCTTTTTTTTCCCCCTTTTGTTGAAATGTTAAAGGACACATGCAAAGGGAAAAAAAAAATTTTTTTTAAACAGTTGGGCTGGAAAATGACTTTTTTTTCTTTTTCTTTACGTTTAAGGGTTACTATGAATGTCATTAACCAGCTCGCCTGCTTTTTTTTTTTTTTTAACCTTTCGTCGCGAATTTGTTGTTGGCGCCCGCGGGCGCCGTGGGAAAGTGGCCACTATTTATCACGTAACTGGCCGCTATTTGTCACGTGGTGCTTCTGCTATTTCGGAAGCTTCCTATGGTCTCAAAAAGTTGCTAATACACCTTCGTTTAAATATCAAAAATAAAAAATAAAAAAAACGAACAGTAATAAGTAACTTTCTTCTCTGGATTTCCTCTTCCTTCCCAGTCCAGTTTCGGTTTCGGTTTAGAGCAGTTGGATTTTCTGACTCAAATAAAAGTATACGCGACGCTGTAGCAAAACATTAATTGGGTAGTCTTCTGACACCATAAAAAATCGCCTAACAAAAAAAAATTTTTTTGGGGGTGTGGTAGTGTTACTTTTTTTTCTCTCTCTCTCTCTTTTTTTGCGCGGTGCGCAGCTTGCGCATGATACCCTTGGCCGGCGTTTCGTAAACCACCTCGCTTAATTTCTTTTTTCTTTTTTAACTTCCCGTCCCGTATGTTGATTGGACAAACCATGTTAAGAAACGACATCCATTTCGAATGTTCATGGCTTTGCGGAGGCGTACTGATCATAGCATGGTCCAATTATACTCGCACAGACCGCCACTGATTCACAAGCTTCTTTGTCGCGGTGAAATTGCGAGGATAAAAGGGGACTATTTCTTTCACTCTTGCCTTCGCAAAGCTTGATGACGGAATTGGGGGATCGAAACCACCCGCCTGACGGCAGTCGAGCGCGGCTCGGATCTCGGAGGCCATGATTGGACACGAGAACTGCGTGAGCACTCGACTTCGGCTCGTAACAATTAATGCCTCGGCAGACACTCGGGTAGTGGCTCGTGTCCAACCACTGCGCTGATGTGTACAGCCGAACTCTAACAATGCCTGGAGCTCAGCACGCGTTTTCTGTTTTGCCGACCCCAGCTCGTGGGTATGATTAACGGTGGCACCGTAGGGTAGGCACCAGGCCACGTGGCCGCGCTTGCTGTGGCTCCGAGTTGAAGGGATGAACGATGCTCATATTTCTCGAACTATTTTGAAAAATGCCACTGGCTAGAAAGAAAAACTAAGGCAATTTTATTCAGGGTTTAACGTTAGGAGGGATTCTGCTAGTACCTGGCGGAAGTAGAAAAATCGTTCCACGGCTGCTCTCTTCTCAATAAGTTGGTTCCGCGATCTGCGCCGATTCGCCGACGTTCTTGTGGGCGCCGCCATTTTGGCGCTAAAGCGCAGGCTAGGTGCATTTAGGCCCTTTTCAAGACGAAGTGCCACCTGGCGGCTCCAAAGAGCAGTTTTGCTTTCGACAAACGAATGGCGGTCATAAAACTGCATGTCGTCGGTCATCGTCACTTTCGCATAATTCTCTCCTGGTTTGTTTCCGTTTCGATGGTGTGAGAACTGATTAGTACAAAGGGGCGACCCTATAAGCTCCTCGATTAAATTTCCGTCCCCGAAAAGGCTTTACAGCCTAACTTGTGCCAAAAGATTGATTGGACCGCGCTCCGCTATAAACGATTACACAGCCGTACGGTATCTGATTCGTGTGTCGCGTTCTTGAACTCGCGCGATTCCATCTCTATCGAGAATATTTCAAAAATAAAATGAAAGACGCTCAGAATTCTCTGTAACTTCGAATTAGAGCGCAGCTCTTGAAGAGGGGAGGGGAGAGTACGGAGGGAGGGTATGCCCCTGCTCCACCTCCGTACCTTCCCATCCTCCTCCCTTCCCATTTAGTGGGAAATTTCAGCTAAATTTCCCGCTAAATTAAGCAAAAATTTTCCTGATAAACTTAGCGGGGAATTTACCAACATTTTCCCGCAAAATTTAGCGGGGAATTTAGAAAACATATTCCCGCTGAATTTAGCGGGAAAACTGAATTGGTGTTGAGGTCACGTGACGCCAATTTACCCGCTAAATTTCACGAAAACTTTTTTGCCAACTTTAGCGAAATTTTTTTTAATAAATTTAGCGGGGAAATTTTATTCTCGTGACGTCACGTGTGACATCATTATGGGAAACGTCCCATAATAGAAAGAGACACGGCGCTAACTTAAAACTGAACTTTATTTCCGCCATCGAGGTTCGAGGTCGACCTCGAACCTCGGTGGGTCTCGAAATCAACCAGGTTCGACTTTCTCAAACATTCGCGCGCATCTGAAAAATAAATAAATAAATAAATAAATAAATAAATAAAATTGAGCTGGTGCGATTCGTTGAAGCAAAAGTGCGATATTCGTTGCATGTAGTATTATTTTGTTGCGTCACGTTATTAAAGTAACCAAAGCTAGGGATGCTGAACCGAAATCTGATTCCTCAAAACACGCGGTAAAAGCGTGCAACGGGATGCTACAAACACCAAAACATCACTCATCCCCTGCGCAAAAAGGAGACGAACTTGCGCTCCGCATAGTTGGAGGCGTTCGATTTTCGTAAATTTTTAATGGGAAAATGACGGCCGGCGTAAACTACCGGAAACAAGTTTTTTTTATTTATTTATTTTTATTAAGAGGTTTGGAAAATCACAAATCTTTTGTGTAGGATAACAGCTATCTCTGAAACTTTTGGCGTCCGGTCCTGACCGCTATCGACACATTTGGGTATGGTGCCTGGAGCGCGCCTCCGACGACTGGTGTTTAGCGTCGTCGTATCTAGCGTCGTATCTTTTTTGTGTTTTTTTGTGTTGTGCAAAATCCACTCCTATCTTGGTCTTGTGTAGGACCGATCGTATTTCAAATAAATAAATAAAATAAATAAATATACAGGCGTCTGCCACATCCACCACCGCTGCTGGGACACCGCCAGGATCGCGACCGGCGAGAGCGTGAGACTTCTGTGACGTCATCAGGGGGAAATTGAGGGACTATTATTGTTTCTGGACGCGGTAAACACAGCAGTCGGAGACGCGTTCCAGGCACCATAATTTGGCGGAAACTGACGTTCAGTAAAGCGTAAGTCATTTTTGCCGTAAAATATACATATACAATAAACTTTTCCTTGTTTTTGTTCAGTCCATGGATCTTTCTTTATATTTATATATATTTTTATTGGTGTTTGGGGGGGGGGGGGGGGGGCGTTGCTAGAAACTCGTTGCCCCTCGGAAGTTTGTTTTTAGGATGGGCGTATAGTGCCATCGTCCCGCGGATACTTCGCGCGCCAAGGAACGGACACAACCACCTCGTGGAGGTCATTCATGGAGTCGTCGGCGCGTTTTGTCCCGTCTTTTTTTCGCGCGTCGTGACCGCTATCCGCGGCACCGCATGCCCGGCGTCTTTTTTCTTTTCTTCCGTCTTGGGTCGTCCTTGACGCGCAGAGTGGGGTGTGTGTCCGTGCGTCTGTACGGCGGCCGCGGTTACGTCGACGTCGTTGTTGTTGGAAGCGCGTCTTTTGTTCTTTCGAATCGCGAAATGCGTCTCCCAGTCTCTCTCTAATCCCGTTTCGGCCCGGTTCTCACCGGCGCGTCTTTTTTGCGAACCTGCTGGGTGCTTGAAGAGCGGCCTGGAAGTAGCTGTAGCGGTAGTGTGCCACCTCCCGTAGAGGGTGTGGAATTATGTTTACGTTTCGTGGACACCCGCTTCGTGGGCACACGTTTCGTGGACACGAACGTTTGATCGACACTCGTTACGCGAATGGCACGCCGTGGGGCATTTTGTCATGCGTGTATCACTAAAGTGCTTGTTAACCCCCAGCCCGACAGTTTCATGCACCTAAGTACAGACAACAGAAGACGTTTACAACTCCCTGTAACGCCGAATTAGAGCGCAGCTCTTGAGGAGGAGGAGGGAGGGTATGCCCCCCTCCTCTCCTGCTCCCCTCCCAATTTAGCGGGAAACGTTCGCCACATTTCCTGATAAATTTAGCGGAAAAAATTCACCCCTAAATTTAGAGGAAAAATTTCTCCACTAAATTTAGCAGGAAAATTTTTCCTTTAAGTGTAGCAGGTAAATGTTCCCGCTGAACTCAGCAGTAAATTTTTTTTTTGCTAAATTTACTAGGGAAATTTTTCCGCTAAATTTAGCGAGGAATTTTTCTGCTAAATTTTCGGCTAAATTTAGCGAGGAATTTTTTTCTACTACATTTAGGGGGAATTTTTTCCACTAAATTTGGCGGGGAAATTTTGCCGCGAAATTCAGCGGGGAAATTTTTCTGTTAAATTTAGCGGGAAATTTTTTCGGCTAATGTTAGCGAGAAAAGTTTTTCGCTAAATCTAGTGGGAAATTTTTTCCGCTAAATTAAGCGAAAAATTTCCCTCCTCCTCCTCTCGCGTGACTCGTCTGTAACGTCACATGTGACGTCATTAGAGGAAACTTCCATAATGCAGCGTGCGGTTACGCCGACGCCGCTAAGGCTGGAAATGGGCGCCTAAGAGCTGCTCTCTAAAAAGCTAATCTGAGCTGTTGTTGAAACGATTTGTCGATGAATGATCTGTCGATGTAACGTCGTTTGATGAACTGATTGCCACCGCCTCGGGTGCCGCTGTCCCTATTGACGCCACTGAGTGTACACCGCCCAAGTTGCGAACAACCCGCACGCGGGACGAAGGAGGTTTTTGGGGAAGAGGATAGTTTCTTCCTGGGGCTCTAAAGGCATCGAACACAAAGTCACAAAAGTGCAGCGGCGGCGGTGCAATAGTCCTATCGGCGCGCTTCATAAACTTCGGTCCCAACTTTGACGAGTCTAGGGTCCCAGTTCACTCTGCTGCGACGACCGCCACGCTCTTCTCGCACCATCACTCCAGGCGACGTTGCAAAGATTAGAAATTTTTATTTAGAGCTTAATACTTTGCTGACGCCGCTTCATATGTTTGTCGGGTATGGTTATCGGAGTGCAAAAGCGATCCCCTGAAACTCGCTATTGTCGTCACCTACCGTTACAAGGGCACTGCCCTTTATTAGTTTGCCGAATTTGCCTTCATACACCGGTGCTTTCGTTGAGTGATGACATACTCCAGAGTACAGGCAATCTGCCGTGACTCAGCTCGAGCGCATAGCGTTGGCCAACCAACGCATCGACGCCGTTTTACCACCGCGGGTTTCCTCATAGTCGCTTCGATATGCGCTCAACCATGCCGTACACGATATAGAATCTCGTGGACCCAAAGTGCAGTTTATATGTTAATAAAAGTAACCTTGATGAGATGTTAATGTTATGCTAATGAAAGTGATATTAATGAGATAACCTTCCCAAGAAACAAAAGTAAGAAAAAATATAGCTCTAATCTGATATCATTTCCTTAAAAAAGAAAATATGTATGGAGAGGTCAGTGCATGTTCTCTCAAGTCATCGCTAGGAATTAGTTGAAAGACATATTCTTATACTTAAAAAAAAGACAGAAAAACATACTTATCATTTTTGCTTCTGGTCACGCATTTGGGCACTTTCGCATGGATTCAGCTGTCTTTCTTGGCCCTGCAACAGATATTGGAACTTTATGTTTATTTTGTCCTCAATAAAAATAATTTTTTTCACTTTTGACACGGAGTGTATCACGAAACGCCGGCTAAAAGTTGTGTGCACTATCTATGCATTGTACAGGAATAAGTTTGCCAGCGTGTTAGTCACTGTCATGAAGCCTATTTATTGAGGTAGGCTGACTAAGATAGTTAATTGTGCATAACTAACTTGAAGATAAGTATATGCATAGTTCCAATGAGAAACTTGCTGGGCACCTTTGAAAACCGTTAAATCAGTCAGGTCTAGAAAGATTTGGACCTTCGGTTTTCTGGGTCCCGATAATGCTCTCAACGTCAATAGGCCTGTATGTTTTTTTTGTTTTTTTTTATCTGCTTTTTATTTTGCCAGCATTGTGCTTGTAATACAAGCGGTGAATTTTGCGCACCGCCCTTCTCACATCCCCTAAGTATTTCTGAAATTTACAAATTTAACTATCTTTGTTGACTCTGCTACAAATATTTAATTGGAACTCTATGTTTATTTTTACTAATAAAAAGTTAATTATGAAAGCCTAACTACGTAATATCCTGAACGAATGCCCACCTTTTTGCGGGAGATAATGGGAGAAAAAAGAAGGCGGGTGGGCGAATCTCGAGATTCGCATACCCGCCATTTTGAAAGAATTTTTTTCTATCGCGAAGTCCGTTGCTTGCATACTCGCAGTGTCGTAGGCGTTAAAGTAACAAAATATGTTACGTGTTACATATAGGAGTGCATTACCAACACACGCTACCTCAAAATAAACGCAATGCGTTACCATTACCGATAAAAAGTAATTCCCGTTTCTTTTTATTTGTAAATTGACAATAACAGTTTGTTTTTTTCTTTTGTGACAGCGTGCTTTGACATTGGGACAAAGGCGGGGAGGAAAGACGGGCAAAATATTGAAACTATATAGAATGAGTACAATAATGAATGGCTTGTCGCCTATACTTCGTTTTAGCTTAAGTCCAGGTGCTGCCAATGCTACGAGCTAATGCGACCAACAAAGCAGCTTCAAATGGCTCGGAGCTTGTAGAACACGTAACACGAGGAACACCATGATGGCGCTCTTTCGACGCTGTCTTGTCGGTCCCATCAGGTCGTGGTGTCAATTGCATCTGAATTTAGGGTAAAACAAAATACAAAAACAGAAAAAAAAAAATTTAAGTTTTTTTTTTGGGTGGTTTGGGAAGATGTAATGAGTAACGTAACTATGTTACCCGTTAGTTGAAATGAGTTACGTAAGTATTTTACCCGTTACTATTTTGAAAATGTGACTAGTACGTTACTATGTGACTGGTGACGCCGTTATTTGTAACGCATTACCGCCAACACTGCATACACGTGATGAACACCTCCGATCGGCAACGGCGAGAACGCTTGTTCCATGAAAGCACGTTTCCGAAACTGCAATGTACACTTTGTTAGGTTTCCTAGTCTTGCTAACCTGTAAATAATCCAGACAAAGCTGGGGTCTCCAGACTCCTTGGCTAAGGGGCCAGATTGGGGACCTGCCGCAGCCTCGAGGGTCGTAAGATAGTTAAGACAATATAAATGAGAAAGTTCTGAACGAATAAGCCTAAATAAGGATTTCAATACATAAATTTAAACTAGAGCGAAAATTCTTCACGAAATGTAAGGTGGATGAATATATATACTTTATTTTTAAATGTAATATGTTGTTAATTATGACATCACAAAATGCTGTAGCTCAGAGAACTCTCCAGGTATAAATCAAAGATAAACTTCGGCATATTCACACAGTGCAGAAGATCTGCATGTATAGTAGATCTGCTGATGACAATATGGACAAGAGTTGTGACACGGGGCACAAAGCTGTTCATGAGAACGCTAAGAAACTTTATCATAGTTGCACTGACATGAAGCAGCGAACTACGAACAGTAATGCTCGGGAGTACATTGTAAAATAAACATTAGGGCGAGAGATCCCATGTTTTGATGCAATTTTCGCTCATTGTTTACAATATCATTGCGCTTTTGCTGCGCGTCAATCATAGATTTTTTTTTTTTTTCTGTAATGGCGGGCAGCGGTTTTGTTGGAATGACTCTGTGGGCTGGGGTTTGGAGACCCCTGCCTTAAAGCGTTTGAAAGGCTTCCGAGCTGCACTTGCTGCGTCATGTCGTTCACGGTTATCACAACGTAGGGGCAGTATTTTCTGCGGGGCACGGTCTCTTTGCTTGGGATAGCCTTGACGGGTTACGGTCAATCACAAGACATACTCTCGGCGCTTGTAATCTTATCTCGCTGACTAGTGAACTCTACCTTTGTGTGTAGGCCCGAGGTAAGAGTTTCCTTTCCGTAACACTTATCTGCGTGTCGTCTGGATTTTTTTACGTCCCGCGGAGAACTGACAAGATATCGGGATCTTTACCCCTCTGCTGCTCTCAAGTTTGTGTTACAGAAGGGACCAGTGCTGCTTTCGCTGTCAGTTATCGGTGAATCGAAAAAACTTTGAGGAGTACAGGTTTTAATGCCAACCGACGTGCCCACGATCTGACGGAGGCTCATTGGCGCAGAAGACCTAATGTTTGGGTACCGCATCGAAGGACCCTTGGGTGGTCAAGATTAATCCCCGCGGTCCTTTGCTGGATCGTGCCAGATGCCCTTTTGGTTGTTTGACACGTAAACATTGAAAATTGACTTTGGAGGAGGGGGGGAGGAGGGAGGAGGAGGAGGAGGAGGAGGAGGAGGGGGAGAGAGGGGGGGGGAGGGGAGTGCGAAAGAGTCCGAGATGTTTAATGAAATATTGAGCTCATTACATTCCTACTGGCAGCTTTATTTAATGTGTGGAGTAAAATTGTGAGAGGTCTGCATGAGAGGTTCAGAATAAAAAAATAAACAAATGCAAAGGGGTCGAGGCAACTGAGACATGGATGAAAGAAAACGAGCATGTGATTTGAGAATCTGCAGCAGTTTGAGTGGTATTTTGAAGTTAGCACTTCCATAGCTTGATGTAGACATATTGTGTCGTCATCATACTAGCTGTGCTTTTTTGTGTTTGTGTTCCTTCGGACGTCTGCAAAGCTAGAGAGAGCTTCATGCACATAAATTGTCAGAGCAAGGTAATGTAGGCAAGGAATAGAGTGTCGAACCAGATAAAGGTTCTGTACATCTTGAGTGCTTCGAGCATGCACTGGAAATGGGATTCCTGACCGGTTTTATCCGCCGCATCGCTATGGTCTCCTGGGTGCGTGTGCTTTATGCAGAGCGCAAATTCGTCTGCTTCTTCCACAGGGGTCGCAGTGCCGTCAGAACGCCGAGCTCAGATTGGCTCTGCTGGAAGAATGGGGGTAGACCTCAGTGCTAGCGGCTTTGAGGTCTAGCCACTATCCTTCCAATCAGAGCCAATCAGAGCTCGGCATTCTGACCTCACTGCAGCTCCTGAGCAAGAAGCAGACGAACTTGCACTCCCCATTCAGACAAAAGGGAGTCCTGTGCATTGCCAGGAGGTTTTACTTGTTGAGCTACCAACACTTAATAGTACCCTTCAGCATAAGGCCTTTGTTCCATGTCGATATCTTCCCGACGGGAAGTTTGACACGATTGTGAGATTTGTACTGCGACATTTGCAAGATAGAAACCTCTATAGTTTGCTCAAAATTATGCCTTAGTTGTACGGTGCTCGGAACTTTTAGGTATGTTTATTTCAAACGTTGGAGGTTATCATATTTTCGAATGTTTGATACTATTGACCTTGAATGAGCTTGACGCCCGAAAACGGTAACGATTGTTCTCCTAATGCCTCTGATCTATGTGTGCTGTCCTAGTACATTCCATCTGTGACTAGATAAGGAAGACAGTGGCTCTGGCTTATCAGTTGTCGCTAGAAAAATGTTATGCTGCGTGAAAGTAGGTTGTGCCAATCTATGCTTGACATGGTTTTAACACATTATTTTGGTTCCTCCGGTGTTCTTATGTTTGAAGTAAGTTTCTCTACCCCATGTTTCTGGTTTACTTTTCAGTTATCGTCGCAATGTGTCATCGGCTTGTATCTCCTTGAAATCAATCGATGAAAAAAAATTAGATAAGGTATCAAATCATTTAGGAATATAACTGCTTGATCTTATGCAAAGATTTTATTTTTGTAAGTTAGCAAAACAGCTTTGTCATGCAGAAACAAAAACTGGTTAGTTGATCCACTAATATCGAAAGCCTGATTACTTCAAAGTGCCACTAGACATAGCACAAAGTCCAAGGGCCCCAAGCTACGTGGCGGGCCCAGGTGGGACCGGGACAGCGCCTCTTGCTACAATCAGTGACCGTTGCAGCAGGCGGCACTGTCCGAATTCGTTGGTACCACTTGGTCCCACCGTGGAGCTTAGGACCCCAGCAGCCACAAACAACATTTTGAGGTGCCGAGGCTACCATTGGGTTCTGTGAGACGAACAGGGAACTGTGCAGTGTTCCTTGGATGAATATACTTGATACTTAATGTTGCAGTCTTGCACCTAATCTCAGATTTAATGTGCATGATCTATTTGAAAACATCTTGATTTGGAGACGCTATGGGAATATGAATTACCATTGAAGGTGCAGATCTCGAGGGGGCATTGCTATTTGCGTCAACATCGATCTGTATCGAATATACCTGATAATTGATGTTGCAGTCTTGCACAAAATCTCAGATTTAATGTGCATGATCTACTTGAAAACTTTTACAGCAAAGCTGTTATGCGCTAAGATATGGGAAAAAAATGTGCCCATGCATGTTGACAGAAAACTCCCCAGTCCTCTAGGCGTCGCTCTTAAGGTTGTCCTAGAAGTCGTCCGTGAGATCGTCCGAGAGGTCGTCCTATGCGTCGTTTTAGAAGTCGTCCTCAAGGTCGTCCTCTAGGCATCGTCCTCAAGGTCATCCTAGAAATTCTTGAGGTCGTCGTTGGCGTCGTCCTCTAGGCATCATCCTCGAGGTCGGCCTGGAAGTCGTCCTAGATGTCATCCTCGAGGTCGTCCTAGAAGTCGTCCCTGAGGTTGTCCTAGACGTCGTCCTCTAGGCATCGTCCTAGACGTAAAATAACAGCTTCGCTGGTCCTCCATCTTCACGTGAAGTGGAAGGGCTCTGCAATTTTTTAATGTGGAGACCCTATAGCAGGGGTCTGAAACACGCGGCCCGCGACTCGCCGGGACGCTGCCCGCAGGCAACCGGCTACGAGTCCCGGTTACCGCGTCTCGAGCGCTAGAAATGAAATGAGCCATAGTGATCTCATCTCGTCGATTCATTTTCGCTCAAAAAGTAGCTCTGCTTTTTTAACGTATTCACATAGTTTATACTTATCTGTGTTCATTTTCTGTGTGTTTTGCTTTATTTTTTGCTTCCCAGCTTTTTGCAATGTATAACAATTCCACTCCCAGGCGTGCAAGCGCGAGCTATTTGTTGAAGGATGCATCTCGGCTGCGCGAACTCTCGATCAACAGGAGCAACTGCCAAAGATAAAACTACAAACTTGGGATTCTCGCCTTAAAAAAAGAATCACCATTAAAAGTGTTGGTTTGGAGTGTTGTAATAGAAATAGGAATCGTCAGGGAAGCAAGAACTGTCAAATGAACTGGTTGTTTTTTTAGAAACATGTTTAGCGTGGTTACTTCCGGTGTGAATTGAGCAACGAGAACGACAGTGTACTTGCTCTCTTGTTGTATTAAAAATGGCAGCACGTCGGCGCAGCAGTGTCATTTTAATTCTTCCTATCACATGAGGTCAGGTCCCAAAGTAGTCGTATAAACAAATAAAATCTTACAATATTGTCACTGGCAAAACTGTGAGTTTACAAAAAGCATGGAGCACGAGGTCTCTGCTCTTTCAAATGTTTTGACCCCCCCCCCCCCTCCCGTTTTATGTTGGCCCTCGACCTTTCTGGTGTGGGCTATTCGGTCCCCACACTGAAATGAGTTTGAGACCACTGCCCTATGGGAATCCGAATTACCATTGAGGTGAGATCTCGAGGGGACATCTCCATTTGCGTCAATGTCGATGTGTACCGATATTGTGGCCCTCACAAAGGGTTGATAAGGAAGCACTCTGGACAAAAGCATCCTGTCACATTGATGCGAGCGTGTGTAGACAGTCAATCTAAAACAAAATTATTCTTTGTGTCTTAAAAAGAAACGATGCGATTTAGTTTTTGTTTATTTTATGTTTACCGAAGTGTGCGCTTGAAACCCGTAGGTGTCTTTGTTGACTAGATATTTGAACTGGTGAGTAGAAACTTGAAAACTAGAAATTTTCATCCCACAGATACCCATGTCCTTATTGAAGTTCACAGACTACAAAAGTGTGCACTTCGACTTACCGTAGAATTCCGCGCATCCGCCCATTCCACATTAAGCGCCCATTATCAAATTTGTGAGATCTGAGAAAATACGCACAGTACATTTATATCTAAAATTGATGACCGGACAAGCGCCCATCCCCCATTTTTTTGCGATTAGTATCTCCAAAGTTTGAGTGGGCGCTTGCCCGGTATTTTACGGTAAGCTACAGTTTGACCTTCTTCTAAATGAGCACACGTTTAGTTCATGGCACCATTGGAGGGGGTATGTCATAGCCCTAACACTGGTTTGAACCATGCTTTTATAGGGTGTTGCCATTAAACGAAATGTGATTCATGTTTTGTGATGTGGTGACATGCCTGATAATGTTTTTTTTTTTTTTCTTTTCCTCGGTTCAGCGTGGACGTCGGGAATGACGGGCCGGAGGCAAGGGTTGGTCGGCGGACTGAGCCCAACTTGCCAAGGCTGCAGTTGGAGGGCCCGCTGCAGGGAGGTGAGACCACTGGCCGATCACCGTTGTTTCCTCTGTTACGGCTTATCATCCTCTGCTTACGTCCGACAACAAGTTGACTGGCTGCGAGGGTTACTCGTGAAAAGTAACTGACTGGGTTACATCAACTTGCGAAGCTGGGAAAACTGGGAATTGTCCGGGAATTTGATAAGGATGAAAAAGTCATGGAATTTTCACCCCAATCAACATCTGTCAGGGAAATCAAAATTTTCATTTTCTGAGCAACAGCAAAAGACTCGTGTGCTGTGAAACATGCATTGCAGGCAAATTGGCCAGCATGACGATGACAATATCTGCTCCGAAACCAGAGTCTTGGGGGAATGCATATTCGTCCTCATCTTGAAACATGCGCACCAAGAGGGAACCCCCCCCCCCCCTCCCTCCTCTTTTCGTTGTTGCATTCTTGAATGGACAATGCACTGTTCCTTTGTACGGCGCCTTAGCCGAATGGCGTCGCGATGCTGGAGCTTGTCTTTCGAGCTTTCCCACCTGCCCCGAAAAGGGTCTCTTTTTCCGGGCTGTCCACCGCATGGCAGTTGAGTTAATTTCTGATGCTTAAGTGAGAACATCTCAAAGTGAGAACTGGGGAAGCCATCAGGTATACTAGTGTTTTAACATATGAAAACTGCACCTCAGACACGTCCCATCCCCTTACGAGTCGGTCGTGGAATTTAGTTGGGGAAAACCTGGAAAGGTCAGCGATTTCGAAGACATCATTTTTGTAGTCATCCTGGTTGAGTTGCGGTTATTTGAGTTGTATTAAACAGTTGCAGTTTCTCACGGGAAGTAGCAAAATTATGTACCGGGTACTTTCGACAGAAGCCCCATTTACCGAGGTCAGCTGCGACTGCTGACATGCGGTTCGGTTTCCAACACGGAAAAGGCATTAGCACGGTTCCGTTTGGTTATGTCTGAATATTGCACTCGACTCACTGTACAGTTTGAGGCTGTTGAGGCTAAGTCAACAAAGGCGTATTTGTCAATATAGTTTTGACGAGTGACGGTAACTGAACTCTTCTGCAAGTTACTGTGGGAGTGTAACAGAGGCACTTTTACTGGATGTCATTCTGACTTTAAAAAAAATTAGTTGGTGACATTGTAAATTTATTACAGTAACTTCAAATACTTTCTGTTCATTACTTTATGGATCCGCTGACTGTTGTCCCATAAAAAAATATGAGAGTCTTAGGACGGGCCGCCGAGTCTCGGCGGCCCGTCCGGTTGGAAACTTTTTTCCACATATCCCTAAACAGTCAAGGAAAGAACTATAGCGTACAAACATAACATGAAGGGTTTATTTCAGAAGGTTATGCTCTTTCCCGCATTCTCTACCGAAACTTCTTCGAAGTGTGATACCTCTGGAAACATTCCCCAGGGTGAAGACCGGGGTTCTTGTTGCAGGTCTTGCTGAAGAACACTGTCTCTCTTCGGCCGCCTTTCGTCTTACGGTCGCTGCAGACTGCGCAGTCCTTGCTGCTACGTCCTTCAAGCTTGTACTGCAACTGTTGCTTGCCATCCAGTCTTTCTTCTATGTCCGACTGGGTGGCTGGACCTCTCCTCTTTGGTTCCACTCGCTGGTGTCCCATTATCTGCTCAATTAGCTTTTGACAGTAGTGGAAATGGTGCTGCGTCTTTTCTCCTTGTGCAGCCTGCTGCGTCTTCATCAGCCGATAGCTATTTACGATAGCCACCTCCATAATCCAAAGAAAGTTTCCTCCATCATTTCAGCGACTTTCTAGTGAAGCAGTAGCTAGCAATGTAAAGGTCAGCCTTGTCAACGGCACCCATGTTCTCGGTGTATAGGTAGTCACATGTCACGAGAGGTTTTTCTAGCGTGACAGTCTGGCCTCATGCTTGGTTCCTTGTCACTGTCTTCGTGGTGGGATTATGAGCGGAGTTCAGCATAGTGACTTGGCGTTTGTCTTACCAAGTCAGTGCCATGTAAGAGTCCCCCTCTCGGAAGGCCGCCATATCTCCTTTCTTCATTTTCTTTTTTAGTAGTTGTGACATCTTCTTCCGGCTTGTCATAACCGTTCCTAACAATACCATATCCTAGGAGAGCAACTCCTCTGCAAGCTGCGGCAACGTGGGGAATCGTTCGGTTTACATGGTGTAACCACTTCTTTCTGAGGCATGCTTGATCTTCTCCAGGAGATCGAGGACAATGCGACATGTAAACGGCAGTTCTGGGCGTTAGAGGCTCTTTGTGGTGGTGCTACTATAGTATGGTTCAAGTGCAGAAATGTAACCGGTCAAACAGTCAGCCAGAACATAGAGTCAAAAGCCCCACTTCATCGGTTATAGGGGGATTGTAGCACTTGAATGATACTTGCCCCTTGGATCCCACGGTGCTTTCATCAATGCAGATCTTCGGTTCAGCTTTGAAATGTTCTCTGCACTTTGCGTCAATATACTGCACTATGTTTCGGACCTTGCCTTCGCACGTTTGCCTACTTTGAGGGCTCTGAGGGTCTGGGGATACGTGCAGCATCCAGAAGATTTGAAGAAACCTTGTTCGTGTGGACACTGATGAGAAGAAAGGCATATTGTTTAGGATTTGTTGGGAAAAGTACTCCTTGGTGTTGGGCTTTGGGTTCATGCAGGGCCATGTTCATAAGCACTCCAAAAAAGGCTTTGAACTCAGGCACTGAGACGTCCTCCCAGCTTTTCCGCACAGACTGTTCCGCTAGAGGCTCGGCGCTCGCGAATTTTTCTCTAGCATACTTGTTCGTTTCTCGCACAATAACTTCCATCAATTCATCTGTGAAAAATGGTGGGAAGTAGTAAGCGCACATTTGAGATTCGCGATTGAGACCTGTGCTCCAGGATTGATGACTCTGAAGAGAATAGCAGGAAAGTCGGAAGGGCCTTGGGTGTACAGCCTCCAGGAAAAGGCATGTGGCGGAGCATCCCCAGAGTCACCATCTCCTGCAGCGTCTTCTTTTTCGTTGCTGAGCTCACTGTTGTCAGAGGACATTTCTTCAGCTTTTGAAGGAGGTATATAACCCTCTTTCTCACTAAAACCATCGTCACTCTCCAGGAATTTGCGTGAAGCGTTTTCATTAAACGCGTGTGGCGCTAAGAAAGCCTTTCTTTTTTTCATGGACGCGCGACGCGAATGAATGTAGAGGAGCGTGTATTGCACCGTTACCGTATTTGCTGTCTTCTCTGAAAAATAGTAGAAAGCAGCCAAACA
Source organism: Ixodes ricinus (assembly GCA_037355805.1). Lineage (NCBI taxonomy): Eukaryota > Metazoa > Arthropoda > Arachnida > Ixodida > Ixodidae > Ixodes > Ixodes ricinus. The sequence goes on from JAZHYW010026610.1 coordinate 25,092, forward strand.
AATGTTTTAAACACCCTGAAAGAGATGGCGCCACAAGCACAAAAACGGATTTTTAGGCCACGTGCAATGAATTGTCAGGCGCTTCCCGACACCTGACCAAAACAGCGGTCCGGCGATGTCGGTCCAAGCCCGACTGATGACAGCGAAGGGTGAACGGTCGACACCTTTTACTGTCGCCATACCTCGCAAACACTCATGCGCAGGAGCATTGTAAAGCTGCTGCAGACTTTTGATAGGACTATCGGAACAGCTTGTAGTACTGACTTGAACAGAATAAAATTAATGAAGTGGCAGCATGTCTGTGCCTTTTCACATTTGTATCTTCCATGTCGAAACTGACGGTGTTGGTACCCAAATCCACGAGCTCAGAGTCTGCAGTGCTAACTTCCACCACGGTGCTTGGAGTACATCTGCCTATAGTTGAGAAAGTCGAGAGCCGACGTTCGGTGCTCAACGTTCGAACGCCAGACCCTGCGCGAGGAGCAGACGGCGCTCTTATTTGCTCCGATTGGACAGAGGGGGTAGCGACAAAGCCAGCTAGCCTTTGTGTCTACCCCCTAATCCTTCCAATCAGAGCTCGGCGCTCTGACGTCCCCACGTGCTCTCATCTCCTCCTCTCTCTCAGTTTATCACTGCAGAGTTACTTTGCTTTCTAGTGACTCTGGGATGCCGAACACACCGGTTTGAAACGTCGTCTGCTACCGAACGCACCCCCAACCTGTTCCTGCATCTCTCTCCGGTCGCAGGATGCCTTGTAGCGGTGGCGGCGTGAGCGTGGGAGGCACAGGCAGCAGAAGTGGGCGAGAGAGGCGGCGAGAAAGCGGGGTGCGGAAGCGGAGGCGGAAGGAGGATGGCGGGGATCCTGTTCACGATTGAGCAGATTGAGCTGATCCGGCGCCTCAGGGCCAGCGGCATCACCCGGGACCAGGTGGTGCTGGCCTTCGAGCAGCTGGACCGGCTCGACGGAGAGCTGGGTGCCTCGGCGTGCCCCGTCATGCCCGCCCTGGTGGCACGGTCGCGGTCGGCCTACGGCGGGGGAGACCACCACGGGGCAGGAGGGGCCATGGGGGCGGGGGGACACAACGGGCTCATGTCGTCCTCGGCGGTCATGCGGGGATTCCTGGCGGGGAGGGAGCCGCCACAGGTGAGTGCCAGACGCGTCAGCTCTGCAGCAAACCTCCTACCATAAAACACCGAGCATCCGCCCATTCCGCAATAAGCGCCCACCCTTCAATCTTGTCATATTCGGAAAATACGCAAAAGATATATTTTTAGATATTGTTAACCTAAGACGCACCCATCCCCCGGTTTTCCATGATCATATCCAAATTTTGTGTGGGCGCTTGCTCGGGATTTTACGGTAGGCATCGTGTGCAAGCAAAGTACCGTGTTTTCCAGACTATGCGGAGAGCAAGTCGTCTGCTTCCTGCGCAGCAGGAGCTGCGGTGACGTCGGGAAGATGCCTATCTCTGATTGGCTTTGATTGAAAAGATAGTGGGTAGGCCTCAATGCTAGATGCCTTGAGGTCTACCCACTATTTATTTTCAATCAGCCAATGAGAGCTCGGAATTCTGACATCATCGCCACCCCTGAGCAAGAAGCAGACGAACTTGCGCTCGGCATAGTCCAGGGACTGTACAGGTTTAAAAGTGTGAACTATACGCGTTGTAGACTATCTGTGCGCCAACACGTGGCTCCGACATTGTGCCACTGCGGTGGCGCCGCTGTCCGTACTGTGAATGCGCAGACACTTCACGAGAATCTTGTTTATGTGCTGTCGCAATGCCCATACCCGGTTTGGGAAAACACGGACTTGTTTGTGGTCCATAGGCGCAGGCTATCGAGGATTTGTTTTTCTAGATTTTTCAGTATGACAAAACGTCGTAGCTTTTGTGAATATTAATGATAATTTCCATATAATAAGAACTTCATTGTGCGCTAACAAAGCGGGCATTTTTCAAAGTATGAACGCAAATTTCGGCAGAGGTCTGCCCGGTTGGGGAGAAACCTAGGTAAATTAATAAAATTACCAACAAACTCCTATAAGGAAATCTCTACATTCGAAATCAACTCGGGTTTTTCTTCAGGGGTGACTAGTCATAGATACGGGACAGCAGGTTTGTTTTCTTCTGCAATAATAGTCTATTGGTCTTTTTCTTTTCTTTTTTGTCAAGTGACCTAGTCCAGTGTTCCCCAACTGTGGGCATTGCCCAACTGTGGGACAGATCCAGGGTTCCCCAACTGTGTGACAGATTCAGCGAGGAGTTGCAAAGTGGCTCGGGAACTCGAAAAAAATGCTAACTCGGCCTCTTTACGGTGGCGTTGATTAAGAAAAAGTATAGATCGTAGCTCAACATCAAGCCAGGACTAAGAGTTGCAGCGTCCAAACTCTGCCCGCTTTGGCCTCATGGCTGGCAGTGCGTTCAAAACGAAGAAAAATCTAATAAATAAATCTAGCACAAAGAAGTTGATGCCAAGTCTTGTTGCGCTACATCTAGTCTGTTGCAACATAAAAAAGCAGGACAAGCTTTTCCCACAAAGCCATCCACACTTTCCACTTTAGCAGAGTGAACGTTGGAGAGAAGGAAACCAACAATTCTGGCAAAAAAACTTCGTTGGAGTGGCATCTCCTGCTATGCAGAGCGCAAGTTCGTCTGCTTTTTGCACAGGGGTGGGTTGCAATGGCGTCAGAACGCAAAGCTCTGATTGGCTCTGATTGAGGGATAGTGGGTAGACCTCATTGAGGTCTACCCACTGTCCTTCCAATCAAAAACAATCGGAACAAAACAATCAGAACTCGACGTCGTTCTGACGACACCGCAACTTCTGCGCAAGAACCAGACAACTTGCTCTTTGCATTCTTAATTAATCTGCAGCAGACTATAGATTGCTACAGACAAGTCGTAGCTTCTGCCTACAATCAAAGGGAAGAGCAAACTGAGTTCGGCAACACGATTGTCGTTGGCGAGCTCGCATCCTCATCTCCTTCCCCGTCTTCCGCAGCTGCAAAACGCGTCGTCCAACGACTCGACGACGGGTGACGGGGCCGGGCCCCACAACGGCGAGAGCGTGTCCTCTCCGCCAACCACGACGTCGGCGTCGGGCGGAGCCAAGCTTCCTAGCGAGTTGACCATCATCCCCATCTCGTCGGCGGCCTCGCCCCAAGGGGGCGGGGGTGGCGACGACCTCGGAGGCTACGGCGGCGGCGGCGGCGGAGGCGGCGGGGCGGAGCGAGCATGTACCCGCACGGAGTGGTGCCGATGCAGTACCTGATGAACCCGCACGAGTTCCTTCAGGAGGAGTCCGGGGACGTAGACGACCTGAAAAGGTCAGCGTACCTCCCACCGTAAGAGTTGCCCCCTTCCACCCCTTTTTTATCCTAGCCGCCTCCTCGTTCTCCCCTCCGGCGTGTTGTCGAGCTTGGGTGTTGTCTCCATTGTGGAACGCTCGTCGCTTTCTAGACTGTGATCGTGTCTGCGTTGCTTTGCCGTGTGCTGCGCCTCGATGCCGCAACGCTCGACCGACGAAGATTGCGGGTTGCTCGTCGTTTGCGCCTTCGCGACCTTGGCTGTGGCGGTACAACGCCTGAAACGTGTCTCCGCCCGGTGTGTTTACCTTCGTCCCAAAAAGTGCTCCTTCGATTTCCGCCCAACAATGTCGTAGAAATGTCGCAATCCGGGCAGTGTTGCTGCGGCGGTTGGTGGATGTGGCAGACGCCAGCTTTGCTCCGGGTCACACTCCGGCTCAACAGTCCATGGAAGCTTCGGCAGCCAGGAGTCGGGACGGCGTGACGACGGCGACCATCACATTCTTTCGTGCTTTTTGCCGGAACTTCTAGGACCAACCGCCAGGATCACTGCATCCGAAACAGTGTGACACTCCTATTTTTGGAAGGTCATTTGTTTCCACTTCGGGACCATTTTCGACACATGGACGGAAGAGGACGCTAATCACCTCGGTCGGAGACACATTCTAGGCATCGTAGTGCCTAGAATGCCTCTCCAGTGGTTCGTGGGAAAGGTCCTAGGGCTGCTGGAAGCCACCGTCGTCATAGGTGCGAGTGGAATGCACCATTCGCTGTTACGTAGGAACACGGACAAGTAGAACACAGTGATTGATTGTTTACCCGGAGTGTTGGGTTGTGTCTCAGCAGTTGGGCCATGGCCCTTTGAATGCAATCCGCGATAACCCGCCGTCTTTCCTTAAAAAGCAATAACATACCAGAACACTCCTCAGAGTATGGTTTAGGCGGAGCCGTCATTTGTCTATGTGTTTGTCTCGCACCTAAGCAATGTTTGCTACCACTTCCCATCGGGACGTGCGTAACCGGGAGCAGGGTTTAAAGGCATTGAAATGTGGGAACAGCGTGCCAACATTTCTAATCGTGCACCTGTAGTGGCGTAGCCAGGAATTCTTTTTCGAGGGGAGTGGGGGACTGACATGGCTGGGATGTCCATGGCTTCGAGTGCGGAGGGGGAAAGGAGGGATCAAAACGCGTGCGTATATTATAGGGTCGGGCAGATTTTGGGAGGTGGTTGAAGCCCCATAAGCCTCCCCCTTGGCTACGCCACTGTGCAACTGTCATCCAGGCACCAACTTCCCCTCATTGCCACTTTAATTTAAAGGTACCTCGATGCGGGCACACTTGCTCTTCATTCTGGGTTCGGCGGCCTATTGCCTGCCGACAGGCCTGATGGTGACTGCACTGCTCGCTGTTTAGCTGTACACTGTTCATGCGCAAAAGTGTAGGGAGTATACCAGCTCTCAGAATGAGCATGGAAGCGGAGACGATATATTGATTTCGATGTCCATATGGCCAGTTGTTGGGGCCTTAAAACAAGTGTGCAAAAGAGAACGAATATTGACGCAGCTTGGCGTTCAAAGTGTCGTGTTGTGGCAGTGTCCAACCGAGAAAATGTGCTGTTTGCAATGTGGTGGTGCCGTCCAGTCTGTTTGTGGGAAATCACTGCAGTGCTTTGGAAGCTACGGTCCGTTTGTGTGCTAGTCAAGGACTATGTGGAAATCGGTTTCCAGTGCATCTTGGGACGGGATTTTGTGTGTTTTGGATAAAGGCCGGTTATGCCCAATAATTGCGCTTCCACCTACTTTTTGAAATGTTGGCTCGAGACAGTTGTCTTACCAGGAACCAATACGAAAGTATGTAGATGCAGGGAACTGGGTTTCCCGATCCTTATAATATTGGTAAAATGGGGGCAAAGAGAATGTTGTATATTGCTGCCTTCATTTAAACAGAAAAAGTTGCAAGTTGAGGATAATTCCTTGCTTTAAAGTGAACCTAGCTTTGACCGTCCTGCTCATTAACTTTTCAGATTGAATTATATATATTAGCAAAAATAACCTATAGCTGCACATATTGAAACCAAGTATGCATTTGTAATTGTGCCGCAGGGGCAATCTGCAAATTTTATATAGGTTATCATCAGAAATGAAAGAAAGTGTTATTTCTGAAAGGAATACATTCTTATCTATTTTTAAAATAAAAATCGGCAGAACCCATCCTTTGGGAATGATTATCTACGTTAATGCGAATAGCATCAAACGGTGCGGAGTTATGCGCGTTCGTCAGGTGGCCGGCACACTCTAGATACGCCAGCCCACTCTTGAGGCGATTCTAAATTTGTTGACACTTTCACAGCCCTGCGCACGATCTCCGCAGCCCAGCACGTGCGTTTGTGTCACTTAGGAAGGCGAAGCAAAGCACGCGCCATACGCACAAACACTCAAAATGGTACCGACCAGACTTTCTGGCGTCTCAGCTAGTCTCAACCAACGGTACTCTAAACGGTTGTTTATATCTTTACCATAGGACGCGCTTTACAGCGCTGTCACAGCTACCGGTGCGCGCGCGTTCCATGCACGAGGGCTCATTCCGCTCTCGTGAGGCTGAGCACGGCCGCTACATCACCCTCTCCCGAGCGCGGGAGAGGGTGAGCTAGCGGCCGTGCTCAGCCTCACGAGAGCGGAATGAGCCCTCGTGCATGGAACGCGCACCGGTAGCTGTGACAGCGCTGTAAAGCGCGTCCTATGGTAAAGATATAAACAACCGTTTAGAGTGCGTTGAATGACTGCCTTCATAGCTCTGTGGTTAGCGCGTCTGCCTGCTGATCAAAGGGTCAACGGTTCGAATCCCAGCCGGCGCCGGTCTTTTTTATTTATTTATCGACCCGCGGCGTAGGAGGTTAGATAGCCAGATAGATAGATAGATAGATACATAGACGAAAAGTGCGTGAAGTATCCAAAGAATGCTATTCGCATTAATAATAATAATGTGCCCCCTCATTCTTAAATTTTGGAGCCATCGGATTAATGTACCATCGTCTTCCTAAAGCCTGCAGGACAGCCATGCCATCAGTGCCCAAATATAATGGTACACCAGGGTCTTGACACATGTATGTAGTATACACTGTAAATGACTTATTTTTCGCGGGCTCAATATTTCGTGATTTATTTCAAAGCTGAAGCTTTGGAATAATTCGCGGGTTCTAATTTTCGCGACGTGGTGGGATCTCAATATAGATTCCAGTGTGTTTACATTTCACCGGAATTGTTCGAGGGGCCTATTTTTCGCGAATTGTGGGCGATTCGTGAAATTCGCGAAAATTAGGTCCTCGCAAAAATGAAGTCGTTTACAGTATGCCTTTTTCTTCCTCACAATCGAAACAGTGTACCGTAAAATCCCGAGCAAGCGCCCACTCAAATTTTGGAGATAATTCATAAAACTGGGGGATGGGCGCTCCTTAAGTCAACAATATGTAAAGATATCTCCTTTATGTATTCTCTTAATGCTACAAAATTGAGGGGGGCGGAGGGGGCCGAATGTTACAAAATGGGGGATGCTCGGTAATTTATGCTATACCTAAGGGTATTAACCATTCAGGATGCAATGCTATCTTTGAAGGAGTGCATACATCTCAAAGCCTCAAAAGTGGCAAGGCTCAAAGGTTCCTTGAAAGGCACCGGTCTTTGGCAGATAACGCCCAGAAGCTGACTAAGGCTTTTCTAGACTTTTTTCAGGGAGGGGTACTGAAAGAAGGAGAGGGAAGTGACTCAGAGTCTCGTGCCCCAACAGGAAAGGAGAGGCGGCCATTTTGTCGGAGATCCGCAACTTCGTGATGCGGTACAACATCAAGCAGACAATGATAGCAGAGATGACGAAGCTCAGCCAGGCGTACGTGAGCCGCTTCTTCCGTGGGGACATAGCCGACATGTCGGACAGGACCAAGAACACCTTCTACATGTGGTACCTGACCTGCAAGAACAACCCTGGAAGCTGGGTGAGTGGGCTCTCGCAGCCAAAGCCAATCCGCTTGGCAGCCAAAGCCTCCTGCTTGGTGACTGAAGCCAATTTGCTTGGCAGCTGAAGTTGATCCACTTGGCAACCGAAGCCGATCCTTTTGGCAACCAAAGCCGATCTGCTTGCCAATTGAAGCAAATTCACTCGGCGATCAAAGCAGATTTGCTTGGTGACTTGAGTTCATCTGCATGGCGACTGAAGCCGATTCGCTTGGCGACTGAAGCCGATTTGCTTGGTGGCTGAAGCCGACCCGCTTGGTAGCCGATCCGCTTAGTGGCCAAAGCCAATCTGCTTGGCGGCCGAAGTCGACTCGCTTAGCGGCCAGAGCCGATCCGCTTGGCGGCTGAACCCGATGGCAGTCGAAGCCGATCCGCTTGTTGACTAAAGCCAATTCTCTTGACATGTTTGTTGGGCCAATGTCTATCCACCTTGATCGTTATCTTGTGCACTCAGTTCACGTGCCGTGATAAGGATGGTTCTTGTGTGCGAAATGATGAAGTAAGAAACTGCAGAGGTGGGCTCATGTGGTTGCATTCGACCTAGACATCTTTATTGTTGCAGTTTTGCACATGCATTAGACACCTTCAGGGTATTTGATAGGGTTGTCGAAACCTGAACAACAGAACCCTGATATGCACTGTGTGTGACATTACCGACAACCTGAGTAGTCTCAAGCTTTGGTTGTTGTACTGCTGATTTTCGGATGTGACAGATAGGCATCTAAAGTTTGACAGTGAATAATTCAGTTATGAACATTCTCAATATGGTTGAGATCTAAACCTAAACATATTTTTATGGTTCAAGGATAAAGCACTGAGCTTCACTGGCTGTCACAAAGACTAGACAAGATGTTCACATATCTCTACGTTAACTGAAGAAATCGACTAGCATCTCATTAGCTCTGGTTCTGATCGGCAGTTTCAGGGATCCCGTTATGCCAGTGCTTCTTGAAGCACCAATTTCTATGTAAAAACACCTTAGGCCACATCATGGAAGTAAATTTATAGAGCCGATGTGACGAAAATGTGAAACAGAAGTGTCGTGTCATCACCAGTACTGCAGCGTTGGCACAGCACTGTGTGTCTACCTGTTTCTGGTAGAGTAAGTCCAAGCATTTCACATTTTTGTCAGATTCCCGCAACCTCTCCGTTTGCGGACCGATTTAAACAATTCGAGCATCAATTAGTTTGTCTTGTCGAACTGCATTGGGAGATAAAAAAGATGACTAAACATTCTTTAAAGCTAAAAAAATAACTTTAATAAAATATATTTGTGCTACTGAGACATGGTGAACACCTCCCGGAACATTTTGCTGCATTTAGAAGGCATAAGGCAACTTAGAAACCTCCCAAGCCTCCACTGCAGAACAGCGCGACAAGCACTTCCCCTTCAAAAATAGAAAATATCTTAATTCGAAACGTGCAAACAGCTGAGGTGGCCAAGATGTTCTCTCTTGAGTACTCATGTGTTCTTTTTGACACACAATGTGTATACGGCTAAGGTTTCACAGTAATAGGGCCCGAAAAATTGTTATGTGGATATATCGTACAACAGTGGAACATGCTTAATCTAGTGCACTTATATGTCTTTCTGAACTTAGGGTGAAGCGTTTCCCTGCTCTGCTACATATAGTAAAAATTAAATTGGTGTATAGTAATACACCAATTAAAGCTCTTCTTGCAAAATGTATTGGAAAAAAAATAGTGTGACTTTCAAGCTTAGAAACGCTTGTAAATGAACACGTCGCATATTCTGTGTTTGCAGACTTCTTCCGTAGGATCGTGGTACATTGAAATTTTTTCTCAAATATGGGAGCACATCGTAGTGCGATCCACTAACCAGTCCGCCATGCGTGTGGCTCTCTGGGGCACAGCGCAACTGTGTCCCAACTCTGGAGTGAAGCGAATGGTGTCGGAGACGGGGGACCTGATCCCACTCAAGCGGGAGCGCTTCACCTTCAAGTCGGCCCACCTGGCTGTGCTGGAGCGCTACTACGAGCGGGACCCCTACCCGGACGCACAGACGAGAGAGCAGATCGTGGAGGAGTGCAACGAGGCTGTGGAACGCCCAGGTAGGCTTGGGACGCATTCGTTGCAGTTACTTTCGTGCTCGTTCTCACTCCTTGTCGGCTGCAAAAGCTCGAGCTGCAGAGCCTAGAGATTTCCTTTGTACGGCGAGAAATTGAGGAAGAGGAGCAGACAAGACTGCGGAGGGGCCATTAAAACACCGAGCTTCGGTTGGAATGATTAGTAGAAGCAAAGCTAGCTGCCTTTGTATCTATCGTATTTACTCGCATAATGATTGCACTTGCATAATGAACGCACCCCCCACAAGTGGTGCCAATATTTAGAATTTCTTTTTTTCCCCTTGCGTAATGAGCACACCTCCAATTTCCGGCTCCGCTAGTCTCGAATTGCGTCCAATTTAGCTAGCCACGAAGCCAAGTTTCTTTTGCCGCCAAGCGGTCAAGCCAAGTCAAGCCAAGTTAAGCCGCTCTCGTAATGGCTGCAAGTGCGTAGTTGCGGTAGTGATCAACCGTGAAACCGAGCGGCGTGCACACTTGACGAAGCTTGGGTTGAAGAATCGCCCAGCCCTGGACATTCTTTGCCTATCGGGTGCATTGATGCCAACAAACACGCCGGCGTCTGTGGTCCGCTTTTGAAAGGTGAAATCGTGAAAGTGGTTAGGCCTCGTTTCACATACCCGGGTAAATGCATTTATTTAATCCGTAACAAAACAGCTGAGCGAGGTGCGCGCTGCGTTCCAAGTTGAGGGTGTCTGGTAGCCCCTGGTAACAGCCCTCTCTGTGAACGAAACTTGTTGTCTTCGTGAACGAAACTTGATCCGTGCGAGCAGGCGTCAGCGATGGGTGGTTGGGCTTTGTATGAGTTCTTATACGCGTAGTCACGGTACACACCTGAACGTGCCACCAAATACTAGCAATATATATCACCTAAAAACGGTTGCGTTGCTTTCTGTGCTGAGTGAGCCTCATAGGGCGCTTTTCCTTCGGCAAAAGGCACGCCGAAAGTGCCCTAAAAGGTTCGCAATTTATAAAGCATGGTTACTGTGGCGTGCCCCCGACCAGCCGTGGGTACGCCTCCATCAGTGGAGACGTGCCACAGTACACATTTGCACAAAGTGCAAATGTGTACTTGCATTTCCACGAAGTGTGTAAATGCAAGAATTTTACCTTGCGTAATAAGCGCCCCCCCCCCCCTTAAAAAATATGTGTCAATTTTTCGGGGAGAAAAAGTGTGTTCATTATGCAAGTAAATATGGTACTCGCTCTTCGAACGCGTTCGAACACTGAATGCAGGACATCGGCGTTTGAATGCATTCAAAGAGTGAGTAGAGACTAAGGCTTTGCCTCTACTAATTGTTCCAACAAGAGTTTGGTGTTCTGACGTCCCCACACTCTTGTCTCCTCCGCTCCCTCAATTTCTCGCCGTATAGGATCGCTGAAGCTAATTAAACGCCGTAAGACCAGCCGAAAAAAATCGCTGCCTGCATGTAGAAAGCTCGAACTTTCACCAAATGTGCTCTGTGCAGATCAGTTTTACCGTATGAAATTTCGAGGCGTAGTATTCTTCGTCTATAAAAGGAGAGCAAGAAACTTGCCAAAGTCAACGTGTGGCATGTTCGCAGCCGACCGTGTTAGTGACGCTATTTACTTGTGGCGCCATTTCCCGAGGGGCGCAGCGGGTGGACAGCAGAATGTGTCGTCTGTTCGCTGTGCCCATCGGCAGATGGCGCCACAAGTTGACAGCGTCTCTAACTCGGTAGTCAGAAGGACCCCAGTGGTCGAAACTAATCTTCAGTCTTCCACTGGGGCGTGTCAGGTGCGCTTTGTCAGTTTGGCATGTAAAAGTCAGAAATATGACTTCCCCCTGTTTGCATAACTGTAGAAAATTGTAATGCAGGTTAGTGATCTTTTTATGGACTCGGGTGTATATTGACGTAAAACTGAAGTGGTTGTCCAGTTTATTAAGTTGCCCCTCTACTCGTGTCGTGTGTCGGTGAAAGGAAAAATTGTAGGCGTCGCCGCGTGCGTCGTTGTGGGTGTGGTGGCGTGTAAGGAGACGCATAGAGACGGGTGGAAGGGGGACGATTTGCAGAGAGGCCGCTGACGGAGCGTGAGAAAGTGAGCCTGCCCGTGGTGAACAACTGGTTCAACAACCGGAGGAAAGAGGCCAAGAAGCAGCTCAGGCAGCAGCACGGTGAGTGACTGCCCTCTCCCTTGGGACATCGTCGTCCACTTTGTGACGCTGTTCACTCTTCTGGCACCCACTGCTCTGTGGTACAATTCACGCTGTGGCACCATCTGCTTTTTTCTCATCATTTCACGACGCCAATCACTCGCCCGCTTTTTGACGCCATTCACCTTGTGATGCCATCTGCTCTCGCACCATCCACTCTGACATGCTTCGTGAAACAATCCACTTTTGGAATCCATCCACTCTTGGGTGCCACCTTTTCTGTTGCAACTCCTCTGTTGCATCACTTATTTATTTATTTATTTAAAATACCCTCAAGGCTATCGGCATTACAGAGGGGAGTGGGGGTCAGTGGCGTCACAAGGAAGGGGGTGGGGTGGGGGGACCGCTTCGGGTGCAGCGTTCAGGGAGGTGTCGCGGCGGGCCACGCGAGAGCGGGGGGGGGCACACGAGAGGGGGGCGGCGGGGGGGAGGGTGTCGCCGCCCCGGGTGTCGCTGACCCTCGTGACACCACTGGTGGGGTTAGGGGCAGTAGTACACTTTGCAGCTCAATCTGAGCAGTATAGATTATTTATGGCAGTTCTAAATAAGTGGTCAGGAACAATTGTTATGATAGATGCGGGAAGGTGGTTCCAATCCACTGAAGTTTGCGGAATGAATGACTCTTGGAGTGTATTAGTGTTACATTTTAGAACATCTACTTTATACATATGATCAATGCGAGGCTAAATATAAGACGGATGACTCAGCAGTCGGTTGTGAAGTAATGAGTTGGTGTGGTATATCTTATGAAAGAGACATAAGCGAGCTATCTTGCGACATAAATTGAGGTTAGGCAACAATAGGCTAGTTTTCATCGAGCTCACGCTTGCGGTGCGATGAAAGTTCTTAAGAATAAAACGAGCAGAGCGATTCTGAACCGATTCCAGGCCGTTAGTCAGTTTGGGTTTGGAGTTTGGTTTACTGTTTGACACCACCCCTTTGTGACACCATTCACCCTCATTTGTTAGAGAACTCACTTTGTGACACCATATGCTTTGTAACACAATCCCCCTCTAGGATAAAAATATTTCTAGTGACACCCTTTCTCTGACAACACCCATTGTTTGACACCATCCTCTTCATCAAGGCACCAGTCTTTGACACCGTTCACATTGTGACATCATTCTTTTATCCTTCCCTGAGCACCCACTTTGTAACAACACTTTCCATCACTCTTCTTACACTCTGACACTGTTTATATTGTGACACCACACACTTGGTAACACCATCCTCTCTTTGACATCATGCACCTTGGGACACCATCTTTGCCATGAGAGCACCACTCTTTGACATCACCCACCCTGACATCATCCACACGTCCCGTTCCTCAGACGTCGGTGCAGGCACCCTTTGAACGGCTTTTGTGCCCTCGTTGCAGCGGCGGCAATGGCGGCGGCGGCGTCTGCCAGCGGCCTGGGGAGCCTGGGGGCCCCCCTGGGGAGAGGCACGCACCAGAAGTCCCCGTTCCCCGTGGGGCCTCCTCTTTGGGGAGCACCCAGCCTCTACCCCCAGGTCGGGAGTTCAGCAGCCGCGCTCGCGGCAGCACTGCCTTCCTGCGCGGCCGTGTCGGCATCTGTTCAGGTGAGAGCCTGCAGTTGCTTTGGTCGCACTGTCCCAGTGTTTTAGAGTTGAATCTGCCTAGCCCTTGGCTGGCTTTGCACCTGGGAACCGTGACCTAGTTTTTACATTACAGTGCACGTAATAAAATAAGCGAAGTCTCTTGGTGAAACATTGGGTGCCACTCTGGGTCATAGGTTCCTTTAAGTTCTTCCTACAGCTTCACTCCCTCTGTGTTTTGTACGCATGTTGCAATATTTTACTGAGCGGTCGAAGCATGTTCCAGACTTGGAATTTGGGTAGGGGTCTGTTTACTGCCTTGCATCGGCACGCTTGTCAAGCTTTGACACTTTGCATTGGGACACACATCAAGTTTCACCGCTTGTCAAGCTTTGACACTTTGCATTGGGACACACATCAAGTTTCACCACTTTGCATTGGCACGCATGTCGGACTTTACCATCAAAATGGTATAGATGACTGATGGGGAACAGCAGTTCGCAGTTGGGTCCGTGATGCGTTGTCACCCTAATGTCCTTAGACATTGGGTGCTAATAAAGCCTAACTATGCGTTTGCATGTGAGGTAGGCTTAAGTGGAAAGCTTTGTCATAGAGTAGATTGTCTATTAAGTAAATGTGATTTCCACATCGTTGTATCCTGGGAATATCGTGAAAGGACAGAACGATGGATTAACTTTTACCAACAAGAGATTCTTGAGAAAGCACCATGTTTAGAGAAATTGGGAGAAGGAGAGCTTGGGAATGCGAAAGATGACGCCTAGAGTAACTGAAGTGACTGCAGAGCAGTTCTTTACCTTGCCAAACTAACGCTAACTCTAAGAAAAAACAAAGAAAAACTGGCTTTGTAGGCTGATATACAGCAAATCAGAAGATTCTTGTTCCCTCTGCTCCCCATACTCTTTGTTGGAAATAGAAGAGGGTATCAAACTTGGGAGAGGAGTTGCAAAAGAGGGAGAGGATGAGGGAGGAGGCAAGTGCAAAGTGCACTCAAATACTTTGCTTGGGAAATGCATTCTACTCTGCTATTTGCATTGCACACAGTGTCACTTTGCCAAATTCTCCCTAGTGATGTGGGCACTTAATGACCTAGAGGACGACGCACATCACGCTGCCTGGTTAACCACTTTACCACGCAGAATTGAGGAAGAGGGCTGCCACCAGCATGATGAGACACCAGGTTCATACCCAAGGCGCTCACGACGATAGATGGCGGCAGCTAGAGCACTGCACGGGCCCGGGCCAGCCCAAAACTTGAGCCAGGCCCGGCCCGTGGGTTGGGCCCGAGCCGGGTAGCACGCATTTTCTCGAGCCTGGGCCGGGCTCGGGCTTGAACAAAAACATTTTCGGGCCGTGGTTGAGCAGTCATGTGCCGCAAATTCTAAATTGTTGATAACAAAATGTGTGCTCATTGATTGTTTAGGTTCAATGAAAATAAACAAGCAAAATGCAAAATCACTACAATGCCGTTAAAAAAAAAAAAAAGATGTCTTGCTTTTGGAAAGCTTTTACGTGGATAAAAGGAAACTTATATGATTCCACTTGCATAGTGGGAATGTTCGGTCAAGAAAACGAGGGCACTCCAGTCGCAGGGTACAACATGAATGTCTTCTACTGCTTTACAAACTAAAAAAAAACAAGAAAATGTGAGCTTGATTTTGCACTTTTCTGAGGGGGCCTTATGATCGTGATTGATTCTTTACTAAAAACATGTAGAGAGGAAAGTTCTCTGCGAAACGAATTGAACAACGAAAAGTCCAATATCTCTTCAAGAAATGCATACAATAAATAAAATCTTGCCCACTTTTTTTTTTTTCTCTCAATATCACTTGCAAAGTGCATATTTCGCCCATATTTTCGCAAATACATCGTTGAAGTCGGGATACTTATTGTGTCAAAGCTCGGGCCGGGCTCAGGCTAATATTTAAACAATTTTGTCAGGCTGGGGCTGGCCTCAAGCTTCTGTCTAAAAATTCTGCTGGGCCCCGGCCAAGCCCGGGCAGTGTCTCTTCCGGGCCGGGTCGGGCCGGGCTTAGAAATTAAATATTCTGTTGGGCTCAGGCCGGGCCCGGGCTGGGCCCAGGCCTTGCCTCTACCGGGCCATGTTGAACCGGTCCTAGAAATTCTTTCCCGTGCAGAGCTCTAGCAGCAGCCACTCGTCCCAATTCAAAGGGGAAAACCACGAGGCTACGGCGCATCCAGCCGTTCCAGCCGTCCAAAACCTCTCCATACCGAGTCCATTGAATTTTTGCTGTTCGATATGTATTCCCCTAGTAAAGTGTTTGGTGCACGTGTTGTCGAACGTAGAGTCGTGCATGTTGTTGGATGTGTCCGCGTGTACGACGAGTGGGCATGGGACTGATTGGCATGTGGCACGGGGCGCGTGTCCCTGAAGGCCCGCCTGCTGGGCTTCTCGCAGCAGGAGGCCCTGCCCCGGGGAGGGGGGCAGCGACCAGGGGGACTCTGGGGGTCCCGAGGGGGACAGCGACCAGGGAGACACGGACACCTCACAGGAGGAGGACTCCCGCTCCCTGCCCTCCTACGGGCACGACTCGGAACCCACAGACTTCACCGCCGACAAGACCACCATCAAGCAGGAGGCCGGAGCGTGAGTGGACGGCCGCCAAGGTTGCACGGCCTGAACCCGTTTACAACAAACTAAATCTTTTAAATGCATGGCATTGATAGGGTCAGCTCTGAGCCAAACATGATGAAAAGATAGCGCACAAAAAGACGAGGACAAGGACAGGAACAAAACACAGAAGACAAGACAACTCACCCAGCGTAACACCTTACTACAGCTCTTGGCACTTTCATATCTGTGCCTGGAGTGTAGCCCTCGATATATGACACCGTGACCTCGCGTGACGACGTGACACCATGATCTCGTGTGACGGTGTCATCGCATGACACTATGACGTCAAGTTGCTAGCAAAACAATTACTATGTTATTTATTTGAAATAGCCTAAATCATCCTGTTGGCTTGTTACCGATACTAGTCGGTACTATGGATCTATGATATATTTTGGACTTGAAATGCTGCCGAGCGCTAGACGCTTGCTTCACTTTTGCCGCAGGTCGGCCCAGTATTGCACTGCCTCTGGGGTTGGCCCACTGCGAGAAACCGCGGAATTTTTAAAACGTTATTCCTAATTTTGGAATATCACAAAAACTCAAATACTTTATACGGTGAAAGTATGCTGCAAATTGAATCAAATAGCAAACACTATTCGCAAAATATTAAAAGTTTTTAAGGGGGGACATGGCCTCGGAGCTCAAAATTTTCAGAAAAAATGTTTTTTCCAAAAGTTATATGTTTATGTTTATTAACTTTCAAAGAATGGTTTCAGAAAATTTCATTTATAAACATGCAGGATTTATCTCACAATAAATTATTTTCGACATGTCGGCAGCCCTCCGACGTCAGCAGGGAGCAAGTTTTGTGTGTTTTTTTATTTAGTGCTGCTTCATACTCGTTTAACATAGCCAGAACATCTCACCCTCATTGGAAGTGCCAATTACTCTAGATTTGGCCCGTAGAAGCTTTCAAAGTTTAAAAGTATCAATGGCCAGGAGAACCCTTTACATCCAAACAGAATAAAATCCAGAAAACTTTGGTGTGAGCAATCTTATTGGTTGAGACCCGAAACAGGGTTTACGATTGGTCCTGCCCGGTGACGTGATATTGTCTCATCTTCAGTAACACCCTTTCACAGTATCTTCCACTTCAGATCATATTCCTGCTTTGCTGCTCTTCCTTAGTATGATTTCCCTCTTAGTTCTTGCCAGTTCATCTGTCAAGGAATGTCTGCTACAAAAGTTAGCTTGCCTACAAATGACACAAACTGGTAGCTATTGCCAGGGGAACAACGAAGTCTCAAAGAGGAAGGTGCTAACAATGCCCCAGGTGAATTTTGCCTACCTCGGACTCATAGAAAAGAAAGAAACCTAAAGTTGAAACTTCAAATGCATTTTTCTCAGTTCCACTTTTTGGCAGGAAATGTGGTATGAGGAAATGTATCATTTGACATTTTGAAAGTGTAAAGATTTCAATCAGTGGTGTCCTGGACTGAAATTTCCTGAGGAACAAGTTAAGGTACTCATATTCTGAAAAAGCTAACTTCTTCATGACAAAAACTGGATATTTTAAAACACAGAAATTTGTTAAAATCTTTTGCACTTTTTGGGTGTTATTGTTTTTCTCTAGAATTGCATTTTCTACAATTAATTTTTACCTTAACTTGCACTATGGGTATTCTACTTCACATTAAAACAAACGTTTTGTGGATTGCAATTATTATATTTTTTAAATACATTTCCTACTGAAGTCACTTTTTTCTGGAGCTTTTTAAGCATTGTGTGTTGTAGAATTGGCCTACAAGACTGAAACTTTGGATGTCATCAATCCTAATGGGGTTCAATTCACCCTGAAAGTTTGAATCAATTTAAGGGAACGGTTCAAAAGTTGACCCTCTCAGACCATGTCCCCTCTTAATGTTTGCACACGTCATGCCGCAAAGTACCTCTAGTGGAAATGCCATCCTTTCAAACGCTGCAGCAAGCTGCTTTGGAGAATGATTGTCACGTGTGGGGACCAGATTTTTC